>VXBL01003097.1:480607-503510 GCA_013400195.1 Aramus guarauna
ATATTAAATGGATAAAAGCAAAAATCTTATGCTTTTTATGGCACTCTACTTCTGTGAATATATTAAATAAGTGAATATTGATTAGGTGATGTCTCAGGATTCCATTAGCTGTGAAGATACAAGCACAAAAAGGTGGATGGAATTTAATACTTGTTTGAGGATTGCAAATAAGATCTGTGAAAGGGGGTATGAATGAAGTCTGGGCCCCAGAAAATACTTCTTGCATGATACAGAAATATCCAGAGGTTTCTGCCATGGTGATGAAAATGTAGCACATAGCATGGTGCATTAATTCTGTGGCTATCTATGAAATAGCAACATGTGATAGTTTCTTCTTTTTTCTTAGACTTAGTAGATAGCAAAAATGGCAAAAATCCCACATTTTGCAATAAAGCACTCAGAAATTAGGATGCTTTGAGGTAAACATTGCCTCTCTGGGCTAAACCTCCCACCTCCTGTGTTCTTTTACAACTGCTTGGGATAAAGAGGCTCACTTTTCAGTGTAGAAAGCCACCTGCATGGTGGCTTTCTCCTGCATGGAGGAAGATGGGAGTGGTGGGGATGGTGCAGGTGCTTCAGTGATTGACTTGATACAGTCAGCCTGGGAACCAGGGACTGCAGGGCACAGCAGAAGACACAAAATCAAAGGGTTAGGTGTATGGGACAACCCCGCTCCATGGTGGCTGGGCTGGGTTTTCAAAGAAAAAGTTGTGACATCTGTTTGCAGTGTGGGTGCAGCGTTTCCAGGAGGATAAGTTACTGCACAGGGCTCTCTGTACTACACCATGATGACTCCTGAGTCACTGAGTAGGCACTTGCAAAAAACACAACACCAAGACATGGCCCCAGGTGCCCTCAGTTAAACTGTTGGAGCAATTCCTGGTGCTCTTTTGGCGTTCAGGATTTAGCTAACTCCTGAGTTGGAGACCTTGCCCAAGAGGCAGGTTGGAGGTGGCTATCCTGCCTTGGAGTGAAAGAGAGTAGAATAGTATGGCCATGGCTAGACCATGCCAGTTTGTCTCCAAGCCAGAGAACAGACCCTGGCGTCGTATAGCTAGCAGAAAGTTCAAAATCTTGGATTTCAGGGGCTTTTGCTATCTTCTGAAGTTTCCTCCTTCCTAAGGCCAGCACTTAGGTAGCGCGGTATAAACATACCCTCTCATGTGGTGCAGCCCGTTAGCTATGTCTGGTTTAAAAGCCTGCTGATCCTTCCTTCCTTGTGTAGATGTAAAATACCTTTCTTTTAGTATTACACTCCAGAAAGAATAAGCCCCCTTCCCCACACCATCCCACAGTTCCTTCATACTGAGTCAGTTCTTCACTGTCATCTCGAAACCCTTCTTGGAGTTAATACTTTCCAGGGTACATCGCTCAGTTCTGTGCTACTGCTTGCTTCCTTGTTCCTAGCTGTTGGAGCTTGAACTTAGCTTTCTTAAAAAGTATTTTTAATGGTACACCTTATAGATATCTCCCATGGCTTCCCTATGCTTGTTATTATTTTTTTCACCATGTAGAATAATCTGCTATTTTCTGATACTAACATCTGAGAGCTTTCTTTAGAAATACTCGTATTATTTATGATTTCTTACTGATCACTGCTTTCTGACATCTGTTAGATAGAGTTTCCAACCTATGTAAGAACTGTTGTTTGTTAGGATTTTACAGTGCTCATGGTACTCTTATTCCCATGGAAGCAAGGTGCCTGGTTTTGCCCTCACTCCCCCAGTATTTTTTAGGCTGTTTGTCATTTTCAAGCACATTTGCAGAGATATAAATACCCTAAAGATAAATATATTTCAGAAAAGTAGATAGTTGTAGGAAAATACTACTAGAGTTCAAATACCACTCTCAATAATTTCTGAATCCATTGGGTAGTTTCTATAGCTAAAGATGACAGCATATTTGTCATTTTGAAATACCCTGCAGCAAGAAATAATAGCCTTGTGTTGATATATGCAGAGTAAACAGAAAATCTAAGTGTAATACTGTTGAACAGTCAATTAACCGAGAGACACAATTCCCTAGAAAACCAGGTTTTGTTAGCTCTCAGAACTACTTGTTTAATCAGATTGTCATGTGATACTAAGGCAAATACCTTACGAATCTCTGCCGCACATTCTTTATCAAACAAATTTGTAGCACAAAAAAATCTTGAAATTCTATTCCTATCTTTTGCTATAGATTCAATCGTTTACCAGTTTTTCTGTTACTGGGCCCAGGTTGACTCCATGCTAAAAGACCTATCTGCCAATGCACTAACCTTTTTGGAACATTGACATAACATTAGCACTGTTTGTCTTCTTGAATTTCCTTAGTAATCTGAGATTTATTAAAAATTAACCTAACCCATTTGTTCACTGATGTCCACACCTCAGAGGCATTCAGTTTAACATCCTTCTTCTTTACAAGGGATGGGCTGGGAAGTACTTCTTTGCCATCTTATGAAATTAGATATTTATTGAGTTCTTCTGCCTTTTCTACATCATTATTTAAACATCTCCTTGATTATATGTCTTATTAATGAGACCGGTGTCAAAGTGCTTCCTGAATTATTCGTGGTAGTTTGTGGTGATGAAACTGTGGAACATAGTGGAAGATGAATGTTTTTGTGGTTGAGATATTCTCTTAGCATTAAGAGATCTAGATTTCAGTCCTACAGACTTCCTGTGTGACTTAAAATTAAAACACTTTTTGTGTCATATGACTACATCTTTCTGGAGCTGCTAGTGAGGAATCATAGAATTATAGAATCCTAGAATCCTNTCTCCTCTGGACATGTTCCAGCAGCGCAACATCCTTCCTGTAGTGAGGGGCCCAAAACTGAACACAGTATTCGAGGTGCGGCCTCACCAGCGCCGAGTACAGGGGCACAATCACTTCCCTACTCCTGCTGGCCACACTATTCCTGATACAAGCCAGGATGCCATTGGCCTTCTTGGCCACCTGGGCACACTGCTGGCTCATATTCAGCCGGCTGTCAACCAGTACCCCCAGGTCTTTCTCTGCCATGGAGCTTTCCAGCCACTCTTCCCCAAGCCTGTACTGTTGCATGGGGTTGTTGTGACCAAAGTGCAGGACCCGGCACTTGGCCTTGTTGAACCTCATACAGTTGGCCTCGGCCCATCGATCCAGCCTGTAAGGAAGTTAAAACTTTGCCTGTTTTCCTAAGTCTGTTCTCTTTGCTTCCTTCATGGCACTCTTAATTCACAAAGAATTTCTATTTGCAGTTCTCAACCTCCCTCCTTCCTCAAAGCCATCATAACCCACTGTCCTCTCATATCAAAAGACAATGAAAGATAGTGTCAGACATGCTGCAAGATCTCATGTATCTTTGATGTTACTTCTCCTTGCCTGTCTGTCCGTCTCAGTTTGTGAAACACGTGGTATAGACCCATTACACTGAATTACCATTTCATGTACACAGGCCTGACCTCCGTCCACCGTGGCCTCTCTACTCTTTCCTCCACTGCAGCTGCTTTTACACAGTCTTCTGTGATCTTGTGCTGTGCACATTTCCTACATCACAGCATTGTATTTTCCTTGGCTGTCCTACATTGGAAATACCCATTTCATCATTTTTCAACTTCTTGGGTTTCAGCTTTTCCCCATAGCTTCTCTTGTTGACTTTTTTTTTTTTTTAAATAATTTGTTAGCTAAACAAATTGGGAACTTTTGAGAGCTTAACCACATTAAATGCTATTTTATTCTATTTCCCTGCTAATCTCAATTGTACTCCTTTTACCTGATAATATTTATACCTTTCTTGCATTGCAAATAATCTTGATGGTCATTAAACTTTCTATTACCAGCTTACTGCAAGAAATTGAAAGGTTCGCTGATAATGCAGTAGGTCAGATTTAATGGTAATCGGAGCTAGGGAGGATACCTTTGCAAGCAAGATTTGGCCCATCAGTAGCAGTGCTATATAATCATTGGGCATTGTTTCTGGATGAATGTTTTTGGATGACAGCGGAATGGGCTATCTCTGTGTTCAGGTTCATAGATGCCCTTCCCCTCTTCCTACTTCTGGACATAATTGCAACTAGATGCATCCACAATCAGGTATTTTAACCAGGTGTTACTACTAAAGATCATCAGCAAGCTGTTATTCTTCATGGCTTTAGCATGGACTCGAGCGCAAACAGATCACCACTGCTATTTCCGAGACTCCCTGAATTTATGTTCTGTTCCTTTTATGTTCTCTCCATTGGCTTTTTCCAGTTCTCTGATTTCAGGAAGGTTTCTGTCTCTGAGAAAACTCTATTCACCATCTGAACCACGAACTAGACACAGCTAATCCCTGGTACCGCACTTTAAGATAACCTAGCATCATGCAAAGAATTTATCTGGGAAAGTACACAAGAATTAGAGTTCAGCACTCTGCGTAGATCAAGCATGTGGAATATAAATACCCAAGTGTAAGCTTACAACGATTCCTGGTTTATGTTTTTTGCAACAGGGAGTACAAACATGCCCTACTCAGCACCCACAGCACACAGCCTTTTTCTCCCCCCACTCCACTTTTCAACTGGGTGGTTTAATACAGACCAGAAGGTGATCTCAGGAAGGAGTCCTGGGTTTTGAGTAGAGCTAACATGGATCAGCTGCAACCAACGAGACTCAGACGACTAACTAGGAAAGCTGATATAGGAGATGACTTTAAAAAAATGGAAGACTTATGTTGGGACAGATCTGGGAGTGACACTAGGACCCAGGCGGGGGAATGCACGGGCTTGAAACACATCCACGCACCATTAAGGCCATCTATCCTATTTATTACTACCTGTAAGTACATATAGTATACGTATAAATATATTTGGGAGGATTTTCCTGGGTTTTGGCCAATGCATTTACTGCTACAGGAAACAGTTTACTTCTGGAGTGTGCTCAGTTTCAGCTAAGAGCAGAGAATATAAAGTGACTTTTCATCATTAATTTTCTGTCCCCTGCTTCCAGCTGCATCCCTTCTCATCTCCTATGTTCAAAACAGTAGGCAGAGAGGGGAAAAAAACCCCTCAACACACAACCTTGCCTGTTTCATAAGCAGACTTCTGCGATTTTTACCATGATTATAAAGTTATTTTCATAGCCTGAGTAGGGTTTTTATATAATTGATTTCGGTGAGTGGTTACATCAGTCATTGCTGGGTTTTATGCCTTTGCTATAAAAGCACTGACCAGGTTTTAAGAGCATATTGGCCAGTATAATGTGCAATGGTGATAAGTGCCAAAATCTTCAGGCAGTAGCTGTAGCCTGTCCTCTTCATTTTGACTGCTCCCTAGGAGGGGTTCCAGAGGGCTGGTATTTCTTGCTCAGCTTATATTAGGCTTAAAATGCGCTGATTTAAGTATTCTGGGAACAGTGAAGATCTGAAAAAGAAAATGATGCATCAGTCATTGTGCATCCTCTACGGGAAATTCATGCCATCAGAAAAGCAGGGGAGACTGGAGAAGGGTGGAGTGTGGAAGGGACATTCTGCCACCATCAATCACTCCATTATTTATTTAGGATTGGTCTTTTTTTTTTCCTAATCACAGAAGATAATTCTTGAAATACTGCCTTTATCAACAACTCTAGTTGCGCTGTTGTGCTCAGTGCAAACAGATTCATCTGAATATCTTAAAACAAAAAGTCCTTTCCTTTCACCACTACAATTCTCCACAAGTGGTAACAAACAGGATAGAGAGTGTAATGGACAATACTGGCATATGGATGTATTGCAGGTCCCTTACGTATAGGGCTCCTTCACTCTCTATTATGTGTGTTTCTCTATATAATAATGGTTTTGAAGCTACCATCAAATAAATATGATGAAAAGTATAAGAATGTTTTTTACTAAGTTGCAAAACATACAAATCATCTAGACTGCACATGGGATGCCTCATACAACTCTCAGCCACAGATGTTAAATGAAATTGATTATGACAGTCCCCTCTACATCTAAAAATTGAGATAAAAGGCAGCAGAATTGAAATTCAGAAACCATACTTTAATCTTCAAATACTAACAGCAACCCTCCCTCCTCATCCTGAAATAATAATAGCTCTTTCTTTGCAGTTCTTATAATTTATGCAGTACAGATACCTTTACAAAATAACCCACCAATACAACGTTATATAACAGAACATATGGAATAACCTTTTTTTTTTTTTAAAAAAAAGAATGTATTAGGACTCCCATTCCATTTAATCGTTAAAGTATCACATGCTTTTCTGAGCTCTTCTCCTCGTTATCACACCCTCACAATACTGGAGCAAGATGTGATCCTCCCTGTGCTAGCTCTGAACCTGGCTCCGTATCGAGTGCTGTAGTTTTCTGGGTGTGTGGACCAGTCCAAAACCTGTGAGTCCCCCTAGATTCTTTCTGTATAAAAGTGCTCAAATTTACCCCTGCAGTTGTAGTGCAGAGTGCTACAGTCTGGATGATATTTGTCACAGTGGTATTGAAATGCTCTTTTAGTTAATGTCTGCAATGTAAATGCATACTCCATTTAACCTGCAAATGTGCTCTCCACTGTATTTCTGAAACTGCTTTGTATTTAACTTACAATTCTTTTTCCAAGGTATATAAAGCCAAAGTCAGTCCTCCAGAATAATTGTTGGCACTACCACCTCATTGCTAACAAAGTTAAGAGGAAAATGAGTTCCTATTTGTCCCAGCCTATACATGCCAGACTTCCTCAATACCTTGGCATTACACATCTTGCTTCTGCTTCCCATCTGGGTGTTAATGAACCTGCAATTAAGACCACAGGCCTTGCAGACCCAAGGTGAAGTATCTTTTGCCTCTGACACCTTCGGTTCCTCCTTCCTCAGGGCAAATCCTGGCTATACCCATCAACCAAAAACTAAGTTGCATTCCTTGTCCCCTCCAGCCATCCGCTTGCTGCAAACCGTTGTAAGATCCCTCTGCAAACTTCCAGCAGTTGACTGGCCAGTACCAAACTGGTTATGCACTTACCTGTGCTCGTCTGGTTTATCCTCTTCCAGCGCTGCACAGCCATCAACCTGTGCACCAGTCTAATCACCTTCATTTGGAACTGGGACAAGGTTCCTCGAGTAGCTTCAGGGAAGTCTGATCCTTCACCTGGGGGTTCTGCTTCCACTGCTGATATCTAAACCGGTATGATCCCCTTCTCTAACTTTGCTCTTATCCCTGACATGTACCACTGGATGCGGTGGAATTGCACAACTATTGCATTAGTCTTGAAGCACGTCCAGTCTGCTGTGAATATGCCATACTTGTCCTCGAGGCTTAACAAGCCCATAAAGATATGTTCCCTGCTTCATCTTCAAAACAGGACATTTCATCTAAGGTTTGAACTTCCACTTGTGATGCAAAACAGAACCAAATCACCTCTGTGCTGGAATTGTGAAGTGAAAGAAAGGTGTCCCACAAAAACCACAAGTCAATTCTTAAGGATCATACTTTCTGACAGTGGGAAATCTGCAGCATGCACCCACAAATCTGAGTGCTGAGCATATCTACACAGACTATAAGTGTAGGAACAGGTTTTTGGGGTGCATGCAATCTACAGCAAGGCACTGTATAAAACTAAGGACAGAGCCTGGGCTCATCTGAGCAGGATGTGGGTGCTCACACTGCAGGTGAAGACTTTGATAAGTTCTGTCAATCTTCCCCTGCCTTAAGCCTGTAGAAATGGTTGGAAAACTTTTCTGACAAGCCACCTCTGTGATATATCTACACAAAATCCATGTTTATACCAGAAGTTATTCTGAGCATATTGCCATTTTCCCACTACTCAGTTAAATGAGCAAAGGATGCTCGCAATACTGACAGAAAGCTGAACACATGAGAACTCAAGCTGCTAGAAGTTGATCTATTAATCACAAATTTGCCTTCTATATGATGACAAAAAAAGCAAAGACATTGCACATGCAAATCAGATCTGACCTTTAAAGTTCACAAGGCATTGTAAAAATGGCAGAGAAAAGATTTTAACAGGGAAGACTTTTGCTTAGTAGAGATTCCTCTTCTTTTCATTGTTGTTGGTGATATAGCTGAGTCCTCAGACATCAAGAGGTACTCCAGTGCTGTTACTATTTCTCCTGCTCTTTGATAAGTCACTGACTTTCAAAGAGCCACCCTGAGTGCCTCAGAGGATGAGATACTTAGAGTCCTAGGCAGTAAAAGAATGGTATTTCTGAAAAATGGTGATTTTAGGCGTCATAGTCTAGTATGACAGTATGCTATCCAACTCATATGTCAACAACAGGAACAAAAAATCAAAGCTGAATTTTAAAGAAATATCTCATTGTGATACCATGCAGCCTATAGACAGATGTTTATATCTGGAACAGTTCTGTGAAATACAAAGTCTTAGCTAGCCTAGCCTCTTAGGAGGTACATCTTCCCATATGCCATGTGAAAGAGTTTTGCTCTTAAGAACACATTCATTCATTATCTTCATTATCCTTCAGGCAGTGCTTTCTATATTGCAAAATCATTACCCCTCTGCAAACAAACAGCACAGCAATCTGATCCCAAAACATAACCTAGCTGCCAATTTTAAAGCACTCCAAGCAATAACACAACATGGTATAATAACCTTTCCTGGAATTTATTTTTAAAAATGATTTTTGCTTTCCACAGTTTTCTGTCTTGGAAAAAAAAAACAAACCAAAACCCAGAAAAAAACCCCAACCTCAGAAGTAACCACAATGAGCCACAATGTCAGTGAGAGTGAAAAACCCTGATTAATTATAACTATTGTCAGGAGCAAACTGTATTGAACAACAACCACAACTGCACTTTTTAGGCATCTTGACTCATTCTTGAAATTGTGTCCCAAAGGAGCGCAACAGAGAGCAAGTCTGACTGCAGAGTGTGCGAACGTGCAGTTGTGAGCCCAGAATTCAAAGCTCAGCATAGCACCTGAAATCAATGCGGTTGCACCAGAGTAACTGAGAGCAGAATGTACGATGTGTTTCACATTGGAAATCCTGTCATGAGTCAGGCAAAGAAGAAATATATAGCACACACAAAATGTAACACAACTAATAGGAACTAGCCATTTTCTGTGATCCAAGTCTTGAAAACTTTGTATTCTGTAAAGAATAAAGATTAATTCTAAAATGTTGCGACTGTCGTGCAACACATCATTGAAATTGTGTAACTGTTTGTTAAAAGCTATTTTTCTTTTATTCTAATTGGTTTGCTTTTATTATAGCAGGAGCTAGAGGCTGCAGCGAGGGCCGAACAAAAGTTGGAGTTTCCATCCACTTTGGGACAAGAAGTTCAAAATATCAACACGCACTGTGGAACAGAATGTTCTGAAAAACATGGATTCAGAAACAATTGAACATTTCATCTTTTCCCAGCTGAGCACAAAAGCTGCATATTTCTGCAATGTTACGCTGCCTGATGGGGTTTGGAGGTTGAATCGCCTATTGTGTCATTCTGTCCTCGGTGGGTAAGACCATGGGCTCAGGCCGCGTCTCCAGTGCCGCATTGCAGCTGTGGGAACGACAGCGAGAGGAGTGAGTGTGTTGTACCCGTGTAGATAGAGTCTAATCTGGGATTTAACCACAGGAGAGAGAGGAGGCTGAACTACAAACCCAATTATACGATACAGTGGTGTTACAGAAACCAGGTTCCTGCTGAGCCGAGTTAAAACAAAACATCTTGGCTCAAAGAAAAGCCACAGAGCCAGTTTTTCCCATAGAAAATTTGGGAGAATGTTTTTCCTATGAGAAAGTAATCCTGATCCAAAGCAGCCAGGTGGCTGTTTTACTTTTTGTCCAATGGTGCCCTGATGGTGTTAGAGGCTGTACAAACCTAACTAGACAAGAGAGTGTATTTTTAGACAAATCAGGTACTCCTGTCTGCCTCTCACAAACCAGCTCTGATGCACCATTAGCAGATAATTGGCTCCCTCTCACAGTGCTCTGTCTGCACTAATAAACCGAACAGACTCAGGCTTGGCTCCCCCAGCTTGGTTGTGGTCTGCACCATCTAGCCCTGTGTCTGGGCATGGTTTGGGAGACTGGTCCCAGTAAGCAGTATAGATGAGATCACCCTGTTTTGGGGGAGAAAATACACATGTGGGGTCCATCTACAGGCAGACCTCACCACACCTTTTACCCTCTGGGTCCTGTCCATGATCCATTTTATCTGCTTGCATAGACATCACCAGATGGTAAGAGGAATGTGTGCCCGTGCGGTAGCCAGAAGGGGCAGAGGGTCTGGGCTGATAGGAATCTCTTTTTTTCTGCATTAGTTTTAGTCCAAACCTGTCCACCAGTCCTATTCAGCGTGCGATTGCTTGACTGATTGTGCAGGGACGTGAGACGGGAGGAGCAGGCACTAATGAGTCCCAGAGGGCAGGGAAAGAGTAGGACTGCAGTGCTGGCTTAAAATGATTGTGAATCTATGGCCCGAGATTCAGACCCGTAGTAGCCATACCTAACTTTAGGTACGTAACCAACGGGTATTTCTGAGCTGTCATTGCTGGAGCCCCAACTCTGCCTTCCATGATGAGAAGCAGATGTCTCACGAGAGCACGGACTGCAGTAGAGTGCCGGGCTACAAAGTTCTCAATTTGGAGACTTCAGTAAGCGCCCATGGTCAGGCTGGAGGGGCCGTTTCATAGGTGGCTTGTGCAAGAACACACAGAAAGCCTGTGGAGAGCACCAAGGTGGTCCAAAACGCCTGATGCCAGCACAAATGATTTAAGTGTAAGGACATATTTCTCCTCTGGTAGAGGCTTGCCTTATTAATGCAGTAATTTCTCTGAACATTTTATAATTGAACGAGGTACCTGGAAATGAATATGAAGTCTTGAAGTTACAGAACAGAGTGTGTATGTACTTAGGAATTGAAAGAAGAAATTCTAGCTGAAAAATGCTTCACTAAACCTTAAACCTTCTTCATCTAGTGAAAATGAAAATGTTGTTTAGAACTGCCTGCCTTCTGCTTTTGTTATCAAAAGGTACATCAGATGTTGAAGTGCAATTAAAATCCAGTGGGAACATTTTTGCAGCTAATAAAATTTGCATAAATGGAGTTCCTTGGAGCAATATGGCTTTTCAGCACCTGAGGATCTGCCCCTTAGATTTAACTTTATTTTTTTTAAGTGTTCCTCTCCTATGGCAGAAATGGAGAAGAGGCAGAAAGAAGTCAGTATGAAAGGGGCAAGATGTATGTCTTCAATACCTTACAAAAGCAAGGGTGGCCATAGAAAATGGAAGATTTAATCCAGACTAACCCCAACAGATGTAGGAATATATGTTTTTGTTTTGCTTGGGTGTTGTTTTGGTTTGTGTCTGTAGCTATGTAAAAAGGATGAAAAAAACCCATCAGAATTTAGTCTTGAACAGTCTGCTAAATAGTTATTTTTCTCTCTGTAGAAATCCATGATAGTGAGATAGGCCTATTGAGAAAATTACAAAAAGCTTATTTCTCACTAAATGAAAGGATAGCTCTTCCTTCAGTTATCATTATTGGAGGTTGGTGCCATCCATTTAAAAAGTAAATACAGCTCTAAGTAAATTGACCTGCATTTTAACATATGGGTCCTCCTTGGGGTCACATAAATGAAGTAAACTGAATATGAGCGTGTACCCGAGGGACTGGGAGAGTGTATGTAGTATTTATTACATGTAGTACTTCATTTGTTCTGGTCCATTTACAATAAGTATCTATAGAGAAAATACAGTCTTAATATCCATATTTTGGTCATCAAGCTCTTGCTAAATGATGTTTTTGTGATATTTTATCAGTAGCCAAGGATGATATTTGATATTATCCAATGACAGCTGCACCGACTGTATTTTCTCTCCTTTCTAAATTATAATGGTTGTGCAAAGCAGCTTTGATTCAGAGCACATCGGTGAAATGTTAGTGAGGGTTTGGGATAGCTTTCACTAATTTGAAACAATGTTTTATTAATTGTTGGCTGCATCTACAGATCAAAAATGTGTCCCACGTAAAAATCAAAACAGAGGAGCCTACCTTTGGAGTCACGGGGAAGTTACAATACCCCATCCCTTCTCTTCTAACAATTTTCTGAGGATGACAATGTCAGGAGATGCAGCTGCCCCTGTGCCCGGCTGTGCCCTCGCCCTGGCCGGTGGGTGAGCATCCCTCTGCAGAGCTGCCGGAGCCCGGGATGCTTCTCCCCACGCACACCCAGCACGTGGGGAGAGAAAGGCACAGCAGACTGAAGGAGAGCACGGGGGGTGGTTTGGAGGCCGCACAACAGCTGCCCAGGCCCCTTAGTACCCATAAAGAAGCAGTTGCTGAAAATGCTGAGTGTAATTCGCAGTATGTTGAGAAAATCTTCGGTGGGATTTCGTGGACAAGTGAGGCTTGTTTCTGGCCGTAATGGTTGCCGCCTGTGATCTGCACCCACGCTGGATTCAACAAGGATGTGTAGGGAGAGAGGGTGTGAGGATTAGAAAAGGAAGGAAGTGGTTATTTTGCAAACAGTGAATTTTAAATCTATAATATCTGTGTAATCATTTGATCCTTCAGAGAAAACAATAAACCTTTTACTGGAACCAATGTCCTAAAACTATTCACAGACAGTAAACAAAGAAGGGGCAGTGAGAGAGAGGGGGGGAAAAAAAAAAAGCAAGCCTTTACCTGCTACTACCATCTAGTGGTAAAAAAGAAATAAAGAACGTGTTTGCAGAAATAATCTGTGGGAGGGATGAGGCTGGTGAACAGAATTAAGAAATCAGAGAATTGTTATCTGGCAGCCACTTCCTCCTGGCAACTGCAAACACGCACGTTATCCATCACTCTGCTACACCCACACCCTGCTCCCGACACGGAAAGTAAGCACAAAACCAGAGCCGCAAATACAAATGATCAGTCAGGGAAACATATTCCTCTTGACCTCAGAATTCACGTCTTTGTTTGATATAAGTATATGATTTAAGATCTTCCAGCCATGGCCATCTTTGCATTCATAGATATACAAGAGCTAACAAAAGAGGACTTGGGTCTTCTCTATTACCTACAAGAGAAGGAATACTAGGCCACGTACATAACTCAGTGCTGCTCCTCTCCTGAGGGTTGCTCTTGGTGGGGCTTGGGAGTTCAGTGTGATGCCCTCAGCCCCCGGCTGTCCCCACAGTCCCTGCTGCCTGCCAAGGGAAGCCGGGCCACCCAGCTCACGGGACACTCTCCGCTCCTTGCCAAATTGCCATCTGGCCTTGCCGGGCAAGGGAGCAGAGCCTCGACACCTTGCTGGGACTCCTGGATGGCGGCTGGATGCTCCCTCGTGGGGGAGAACTGGGACTCCATCTGCACCTTCCCAGGTGCCTTGAAATTGCCAGTCTGCTAGGCAAACTTCTGCCTCCCAGGAAAACAAGTTTATCTGTCTGAAATGCAAAGCTAAGAGACAATTTACTATAGTTAGGACAAGTACATGGAGGATAAATAATAGTGGACTTTACAGCTGCCTTGCAGACTGTTTTGGCTTCGAGCTGTGTTCCCTTCAGCTCACAGATGAGCTGCTTCTCAAGGTGATTCACATCTCTTCCCAAGTGGGTGGGAAGGCCTTCCAGTTCTTCCAAGCTGCCTCTGTCCCCATTGCAGCCTGCTTTCCCTCCATCAGTGATAACCCTAATGCTTTTTAGCTGATGGGAATCTCAACAGAAAATTCAGTAGTAGACTTACGTGTCTATGCATGTATAATGCAAAGGAGTTTTAGGAGTACAGTACACAAAACAAGAACAGATTATTCACTTTTAAGATAATAATTAGTGGACAAGAATAATGAGTTGTTATATGTTGCAAGACAGAAAAAATTGTCGTTGTCCCCCAATGGCTTGGATTGAAGTCAGCTGCTGCTCTCCCATATTTCAATAGGGTTCCTGATGCATATGTATGAATCTTTACAGCTTCCTGCTAGCTTCAGTAATTATTTCATCAAGGCATCAACTTCAGCGTCAAGTGTAATTGGAATCACGTATACCACACCTCCAGCCGCCAGTGTGTTGGGTGTCCTTGGATTGCCTCTTCCTCCTGCCTGAACCGGGACTGCTTTCACATGTAGCTGACTGCAATAAATAAATCTATAAAATGTGCCTTTTCCTTCCAGACATCTCTGAGCGTCATCAAAAGTTTATGTTCAGAGCATATTGGTACTATTTGGGCAAGAGTGATTTCAACCTTAAAGTCAATGTCTAAAACAAATTAGAGGAATCAAGTGCCAAAAGTACAACCTCTACCTGTCCAAGGGGAAAAAAAGGAAACCCAAACCCAAAAGTCAAGCCTGAAAGGCACACTTTGTTTTAAACTTAATGTTTCAAACTTAAAGTTGATGCCTAAAATAGGTCAACCTACCACTAAAAGTACTTCTCTCCATTGATTGTAGCAGAGCTGAGAGTGACCAACTCCCGTGCAAGATATGATGGCTAAAGTGGCTGAAGCTCAGCCATGATATTAGGTGGGTGGGAGTCTTAACTTCCAGCAGGGCACCAAAAACAAGGAGGAACGGACAAGGGAGAAGTGCCCTATTGACTATTCTCTTGGGAAGAAAGCAGCAGCTGGCCAACAACTGGTTCTTGAAGAAAATCTTAAGGTATAAAATGCTGCCCTGAAAACAGCACCATAGGCAGGTTGGATCTCCTTTTACATCCAGATGATGTGAGATCAGGGTTTTATCATCATCACCGAAATAGGTTCTGGCCCTTCTATCAGTAGCATCAAGCTCCACTAAGTTAGGGGGACAGATCTGTCCTGTGTCCCAGGTGGCACTCAAGCATTATTTTTTTGTAAAAAGCTGTAGCAGTAACAACGATAAATAATTCATGATCTGTCTCCTTTCCATTTCCCTGGTTGCATTTCCTACAGTTGTTTATTAGAATGATGCTGTCTCACATTTATTCAAGTACCTATTGCTGAGAGACTTGAGAAAATAGAAAAATAATTATTCTTCATCAGGATGCAGTTGCATTTATAGAAACATTTGTTATATTTATAGAAATGTTATCTACTTGAACACTTATTCATGTAAGTTTATATGCTAAGAGATTCTGTATCATTTATAGTTAAAAGAAACAAGGAACTTTAAATAAAAATGATATGCATATTTGTCTCATAATCATTTAGTTCTGATAGAAGTTGCTTTTGCCATTGCATTTATTTAATTAATCTATTTATACATTTAATAATTTATTTCTTTATTTTCAATACTCTTTCACTGGCTAGACGGGTACATTTTGTATCAACCTTTGTCCTGGTAATCGTACATCACTCTCCTCATGAAACACCTCGGAGTTTGCTCCTCCTTCGTGAGAGAGCCACAAAGGCCTTGTTTCTGACCAAAATGTTTAGATTCAATTTTCCACCTCCCCCATACGATTCAAACAAAAACTAATGAATAATATTGAGATCCCCTAATTACTCTGATTAGGCAGTTGGCATTCTGATGACTCAGTTAAAAGGGGCTTTTACATTTCGTTTGCAAAAATATTAAGCCTGCATGTCAGGATTAAGTGCTGTGAAGATGGCATGTTTTTTCCTCTGTTTTCCCCTACTGCATAAATTACAAATTTTTCTTTTTAGCCTGGTTTCATGAGAAATAAGGTTAATAATAAGATTGTACTCTTTCACTGACCTCCACTTCCTCTTCTCACCCTTTGTCTGGTTTTAGCCCATTTAGGCAGATGCCTCAAAGATCACAGAGTCTCACAAATTTTGTAATAATCAGGGACCGAGTAGAGGAGGCTGGGTCTATTAATGCCCCTTCTGAGTGAAAAGAACGGAGGATTTGATCAGGACTTACTTCTGGTTCACAGGAGCACCCGGACAGCCGCACGGGCAGCCTGGATGTCCACAGTCCTGTGCTCTCTTCGACGAGTTGTCTCTTGCCCAGCCAGAAAGCTCCTGAGGGACACCTGGGCAGACGGGTACCGTGGTGTGGGAGCGCCGGGAGGAAAGCGGGGAGCAGCACGGGACAAAGCCTGTGAGAGCCCGGGGAGAGCTCTGCGTGATACGGTGGGAGTGCTGGTAGGTGTACGGAGAAACTCCTGTTGTCGAGGTGAGTCGATGTGATGTGGGACATGCAGGACAAACCCTTGTGAAATGAGGTGTCCTTAGCTCCACTGTTCATGTACCAGCTTGCTTTTTTTGTGTTCTGCTGTTATTTCATCCACTTTTCCTGCTCCGGCAGAGGTCACAGGGAGCTATCTACCTACCCAGCTGGTAATCTTCTTGGACGTGCTTTTGTTGTTTTCCAGAACTGTGTTCATCCTTTCAGATGCTCTCCATCTATCCAAATTCTTTTTATAATTTCTTTCTCATGATCATCATTTTCTAAAGTGAAAAGCTATCGAAGGTAAATGTATGCTTCAGCTTTTTTATTACTTTCCATTTACCAAGAGTATTTTTTCTTGGGTGTAAATGCTTTATGTCACCTTTAGTTTTCTTCGTGTTTATTTTAACTCCCCATTTCTTGCTTGCTGCATAAAGATAATTTATTATCCTCTTCTCTGTAGCTGCTAGATACTCAAGAAGTGCAATGTCATGTGCAAACTGCATAGGTACTTCTCATTTATTCTCTGTAATCTTACTGCGGTACAGCTTTCTGAAATCTTCCAGCAAGCATGTATAGAAAAAGGGGGTGGGTAGAGTTGCACTAGAAAATTTCTTTTTTTTTTTTTTCTCTTTTTCTCTCTCTTGCTCTTAAAAATCAGTTTCCTGATGCTATCTGGTAATTATTACTATGGGGATATAGGCGCTACTTTAACCTCAAATTAGTGAGCTTCATGTGGCAATTACTTGGTGGAATTTCATGGCCTATGGTATGCAGGTTGGATGATTTTTCTGGCATTAAAATTTAGGGATCTATAAATTTCTGTTTCTCACTTGTTCTCGTAATGCTTCCTAACATTTCCAATGAGTAAGAGCATTCTCATCTATCAAATACCCAAAGCTGAGGTAAATTATTTTGCATGACCTTCAATACTTTTCTGTCATTTTAGGTCCAGTCTTACAGATGTTGTGTCTCTAAAGCTCTCAGTAGGTTAGGAGTTATGGGAGCCAAGGGATGCCAGGACGAGCAGTTGATATACTGCCTTAGTGTGAAAAATCAGGTGGCTTGTCCTAGGCGTAGGTTGCTTGCCATGTAAAATCCTTTGTAACCAGCTAGCTTATAGGAGTAAAGTATTTATAACTCACAAGGACCTTTTTTTTTTTTTTTTTTTTTTTTTTTTTTTTTTTTTTTGGTGTGGTTACATTATGCAGATAGAAACAGTAGATTTATATCGATGTATTTCGGATTTTATGACCTTTGTTTGTAACCCCCACTCTCTGCAGCCCCTGCTGTAAGCCTTCTCCTGCCACCCAGGGTTTCTCTGACCGTGTACCTGGAGCCGCGACTCAGCTCTGATGCGGCACACCTGCACAACCTCCACCCAGACCGCTCAGAAAAAGCTGTGAGAAAGTCTGTGCGGAGATAAGAAAGGTAAAATTACCGGCAGAGGTAGGATTGTAGAGATAGGATCAGAAGTAGCCGGAGGATTCAAGAGGAAAAACGTCAGGGTGGAAAGGCGTGAAAAAGTAAAGGAAAAACATTAGGGAGGCTGGTCGTGCTAGTCGGGGCTGCTAGTGGTGAAGCATCAGCTCATCAGGCCAAATGGTTGGTGCCATCGGGGGCGGGTGGGCACGGATAACCCTGCGACGCCGAGGACCTGCTCTTCCAGGACCTGCTCTTCCAGGACCTGCTCTTCCAGCTGAGGGGACATTGAGGACCTGCGCCAAGGAGTGGCAGAGACCAGCCCTGTCCCTCCCCGCTCCTGCCTGCCCGGCCAGCAAAAAGCTCTCGGGGTGCCCCATTAGGGGTGGGGAGCACATCTCCGCTTAGTCGTACAGCTGGTGAAATCCTACCTACCTGCTTCTCTCTGTCTGCCATTAAATAACTGCGTTACGCTTTGAAGTTGTTTTTTCATCTTGCTTGCAGAATCCCTTGTACCAGCGTAAGGATGCTGGAACAAATTAACTTAGGGGAGGATCAGTAATACTTTCCTTAAATACCAAGTTCAAAACTCCCAAATATTGTGCAAAATTTACATTTTTTTTTAATGTTAGTTATCATTTTTTAAGTCTGATTTCCCCTATTGTCATGATCTTAATAAATGCTCCTGTCCCTGCTTTCTTCTGCTTCTATTGTGCATGTTGTATCACTCACTATTTTGAAACTGGTTTAAGTTATTTGCCTTTTTTCTTCAGGAAATCCTGCAATGTCCTACAGTGAAAGCTTTAGGTAAGAAACAGGTTTAACATATAGATTTGCAACATCTTGATGCAGCGTAAGCTGAAATCTTCACAAAAACCTTTGTGTTATCACTGGAAAAGGCGTTTGGACTACAGAGCTGGATCTTGGCAGATGACAGACGTGTTTCTCACTGGTTGGCAAGCACAAGTCTGACTTAAAGTTGCCCTAATTGAGCAGCTGAAGATTCCCCCAGAAGAGAGGGAAGGAGAGGATGTGCCAGTGAAAGAAAACTATCGGAAATCAGACGTGCACCTTTTCCAGCCTGCCCGACAATTGTAGGTGCTCCCAAAGACCCCGTTACGACAGGCTACAGGAAATTAAAGCTTCAAAATCACTAAGAAAGCCTCCGTGAGAGGGCTGAGGAAAGGAGTTTTGGGTTCATCCTGCGTGGCACTCGGGCACACGACGCCCGGAGACACCAACCGAGGGCTGCGATTAGGTGTGACAAGCACTGATCACCCGCCTTGTCAAAAGGGTTTTCCGAATGAGTGATCTATACAGAAATTTTTAGAACCACGCTGAGGGAAACAAAGAAACATCAGGGAAAGATCCGGAAATAGGCCTGTAAGTCAGAAAACACTTGAAAGATTTTTTTTTTTTTTTCGAATTTGTTGGGGGAGGAGATGGGAAAACACCTTCAGGGCATATTTAATATGTATTAGGATAAATCAGCATTGCTAAATGAAAATAGTATGGTGACTGATAGAAAGGGGCTGTTGTAATCATTTATAAAGACAGACCTTCACAACTGTCAGCATAAAGACGAGGAAGGCAAAGAGAGCCAAGTTTTTTCTCATAATACTGGGAGGAAAATTGCAGCCACAGAAGCAATGCATTCTCACATGGGCACACGGGTTATTAATTTTTGATTAAGTTTCATCCTTGAATCAGAAGCTCTATTGCTTACTAATGAAAGATCATTTTTAGCAAACATTTTTATTATTATATATAATGTGTAGTATTGCAGCATTTTTGTTAATGCTGAGTACTAAGCAGTCGTGAAAGGATTTAAAACCTTACTATTTCAGCAGTATTGGGTTCTCTGCATTTGCTTCAATGTTCACATTTTTAAAAACTTCTTCGTCTAACCTCAAGTGCTAAGAACTCACCTCCCTCAAACTCTTATTTAATTGCTTCAGCCAAGGAGTTTAGGAAAAACACCAAATATCGACGAGTCAAATAAAAATGGCACAGCTGACGACAGTGATATCTCCTTAAACCGTGTACAGTGAAAGATCTCATTGTACATTTGAAGAGCAAAATACCCTGAAGGAGTTTGAGTTCAAATAAGTGAAACAACCAAATGGATGAAGGAAGGAAGATATTCTCGCAGTGTCTCAGCTGCAGATTCCTAAAAGACTCACCCAGGGAGACTTTATAAAATAAAACACAGAAATCAGTTGTTTGGCAGTTTGGAGGAAGAGTGTTTGCAGCAGATTTCAGTTCATACATAAACCAAATATCTCTCACTCTGATAAACTTTGTTCTCTGGGCAAAAATAAATCCCTTTCTGAATGTAGTAAGTAGGAACACATCGGCCATCAACTCCAGTGTAAGAATGGGATTCTTAGGTTACTGAAGTTAAGAGGAAGATGATTGCAAGATTTTTTTAAAAATCAACTAATTTCTGTGGGTAGTCTAGATAAGATTGCATCTTACATTAATCACATCTTTTATCAGTGTATTCACTTACTCTTCTCTCTGAGACAACACAATAAATCCTATGTAAGAATACAGAAATCCCATTCATAACCCAAAAAGAGAGAGAGATGAAAAAAAAAAAAAAGGAAAAAGATTAAAAACATTAGTTGCTGGGGTTTTTTTAAGCAGACAAAATGAATAGAAGTTTTTCCACCTCAACAGTTAAATCTATACCCTAACTACAACCTTCCATCACTTGGGAAGCAAAAGGAACAGGAACAGGTCCTGACGATCACTTTCTTTGAACCAGTCAAAGGAAAATACTGCCCTTTATTGGAGGCTGACATGGCATTTGCCTGATGAGCTAAAATGTTTCATTTCATTTTGTCCCTTAGGGAACTTCTGTCCCAACAACATCCTTTTTATTTTTTTATTTTACCTTTTTTTTGACTTGGTATTCTAGGCTTTTACAGCTTGTTCAAAATAGAAGAGATAAATCATGGTTGCTGGAAAATAAAAAGGAAAGGAAAGGTATAGGTAGATAATTAGATATGTATACATATAGAAACTAATTTGCAGAAGAAATGAAACGCTGTTAATTTAGAGTCTGATCATTTTAACACAAATTTTCATACGTATCATCTACTTTCTACAGAATTACAGTGTATTTTGACAGGTACAAAAAAGCCTTTAGGAAAAGCTTCTAAATGTTTTCTCAGATTTTTTATTTTTTCACATACAATGTAGCTGCTTAGTGTTATAAATTTGGATTCACTATCATCTAACTCATGACAATGAATCCCCACTCCTTTCATATGCCTATGAAGGTGGAACCTTTTCCTGCACTGTGCTAAGCCAGTAAATGACACTGTATGACATTCCTATTCATTGCTTTTTTCCATCTGTGCTTTTAAAGCAGGATTAAATAATAATAATAATAATAATAATAATAATAATAATAATAATAATAATAATAATAGAATTGCTATCTGCCCCAAAGATGCTCTGTGGAAATTTTCTTTGTGAATAAGACCTGGTACCTTTTAGGTACTACTGACTTTATAATGATTTCTCCTACCATCTCTCCTCAATATTTTTTGTTCGTTTGTTTCCTCAGGTGTTTCCATTAAAGAATTAAAGAATTTTGGCTGCATTTCTGTATATTAACACTGAACTACCCCATGCAGCCAGAGAAACAGCCAGAGAAATATCTCCCAAAGGATCTTTCCAATACAGATTAATTCTCGTTGACACCAGGAGTCTGTGCAGCAGTGCTCCAATGGGGCACCTGCCCGGGCGGTATAAGCCAAAATAAATCCGTGTAGCTTCTGGGGGATACCTGAGCGAGAGAATTGCAAGGGTAATTTGTAAGTGCCTCTGCTGCCTGGTCAGAGCGTGTGTGTGGGTTTATGCATGCTTCAGTACGTTGCAGAATGTGTGCTGGCCCGGATGCTGCCTCAGAGAAGCATCCAAAGAGGCTCTAAAGGCAGTTGGATGTGGAAGAACACCCACCTCTAACCCCCCACAAGGTTCAGGCTGCAGAAATCAGTGTCTGGTTTCAGCCCCAATTTTACTTTCAGTCCCTTATTACATCCTGAAAAGTTTCGGTCCCCTGATTTTCTTTCAGTCCAGAAAGGTTTAAGGTGGTGACCTTCCAGAAATGAAGTCTCTGTGTGCAGATGTCCTGGATTCCACCTCTCCTTTAAAAGTACTGTCTGTGACACAGAATTCCTCACGGGTCAGATCCTGTTGTCAGAGGTAAATGGTGGGATATTCAACTGACTAAAATAAGTGCAATTTGAAAGCATTATTCACTGGGCTTTACCAGAGCTTGTTTTTACATTTTACTTGTTGACCATGTTGTTGTTTTGGGGCCCTATAATAATCTGTGCCAATAGTTAAAACTATAGTTTTCCATCCATTCTTCATTCTGCTCAAAATTACTGGTCTTTCAATTGTAAACAAAGGGTGATTTATCATTGCAGCTAAAAGGAGTGGAATTAGCCCATCGTAAATTCAAGGTAATCTGTTTTTCCATTACTAGCTTTGGTTCAACAGCTAATGAAGGCAGAAGCCAGTACATTAGAGAATTATTGTAAGGTGACATTTTAATGAGAACATAACTTTTGGTGATCTAAAAAAGGATACGCAGCCACAAACCTCACTAGGATGTTGAAGGCTGGCCTTGCTTTCTTTTCATCTGAGGCAAATAACTGCCAGAATGGTTTTATTTAAATGTGTCTCAAACTGGCTGTACTCCCCATGCATAAAGAGCAGGGCAGCCCAATTCATTAAACAGAAAGAAACGGATGCCCCATTCAGGCCAGGCATGGCTGCTCACCAGTACTTCAAGTCTTGAGAAAAACACTCTTTACTGGAGGGTGGACCTCAAGTATGGTGTTTCTTATGACCATTTTACTACAAATGATTCATTAAAAACATTTCTGAGCTATATCCTTGAGTGAAAAAAAAAAAAAAAAAAGCTGTTTATGAATACATCCAGATTCAAATATACATAGAATCATGTTGTTCCTGCTTATAAGTGTGTGCTATAAGCCTAAACTTATGTCCTTAATCCACTTGTTATGTCTTATTTATTCTGAGGTTGGATTTCCCTTCAGTTTGTGACACTAAATACCACACTGCTTAAATAAAATGTCCATATTTCTTTGTTTCTAGCCATTAATTTGGCAACGTCCTTCTTCATATTGTGTGGTCGTGAAAGCATTCTACAAGTCATGCTATTCTGAGACAGCAGTTACCTTCTGCTGTCANGCTTAGTGTTATAAATTTGGATTCACTATCATCTCTCTAACTCATGACAATGAATCCCCACTCCCTTCATATGCCTACGAAGGTGGAACCTTTTCCTGCACTGTGCTAAGCCAGTAAATGACACTGTATGACATTCCTATTCATTGCTTTTTTCCATCTGTGCTTTTAAAGCAGGATTAAATAATAATAATAATAATAATAATAATAATAATAATAATAATAATAATAATAATAGAA
>VXBL01003097.1:504507-539123 GCA_013400195.1 Aramus guarauna
TTATGAATACATCCAGATTCAAATATACATAGAATCATGTTGTTCCTACTTATAAGTGTGTGCTATAAGCCTAAACTTATGTCCTTAATCCACTTGTTATGTCTTATTTATTCTGAGGTTGGATTTCCCTTCAGTTTGTGACACTAAATACCACACTGCTTAAATAAAATGTCCATATTTCTTTGTTTCTAGCCATTAATTTGGCAACGTCCTTCTTCATATTGTGTGGTCGTGAAAGCATTCTACAAGTCATGCTATTCTGAGACAGCAGTTACCTTCTGCTGTCAAAACCTGCCACATTTCTGTAATTAATCTCTATTATAAAAGCACACGCACAGTTCTGGGGGAATAGTAAAAAAGAAAAGAGGACTCAAAGAGAAAAGCTTTGGTTTCTCCAGAGCAGTGTGGAATGGACTGTGGAGCAGTACCCCTGGAGAAGGTGTGCCTCTGTCCCTCGTGTGCCTGGGGGGGAAGGTGCTGTGCTGCCCAATTTCTCCAGCCAGCGGTGGGCTTGGTCAGCAGTGTCCTGACCATTTCCAGTCCAAACCGAGGGTTTCTAATTTCCAAGTTCAAGGGCTAAAAGATAGGTTTAAAACGTTGGTCACAAACTGAACCTTGCTATATTTTAATGTGTGAGAGTTACTGGCTGGTGAAATCTGGAAAGCCACCCAAGCTGGAACTGGGGCCCTGTTGTGCCGTCCTCAGTCCAGCGAGACCTCCTCTGCCGACACACGGTAAACCTGGTTAATCCCGGGTGCCGGCTGCTTTCCACCAACAGATGGGCGGAAGGCAGATGCTGCGGGGCCGAGGGCATTGCGTAGCGAGTACGGGCTGGGGTACCCGCACGAGGTGTGAGACAGTGAGCAATCCAGCTCTGCGTGTTGCTTGGACTGCTAACACAGCACGATTGCCTGTAGTATCAGCCGACCAGGCTCAACAACGCAGGAGGTCCCTTTCAGCTCTACGCAAACATGCTCATTATGGTTGTCCTTTTGTACAAGGAGACGCTCTTTTGTTTCAAGGGGACAAAGGCCCAGATACATTCCAGGAGCTCCACGCTTTGCTGGCACACGGCATCGCTCCACGAAACGACGGGTCCTTCCTCAGGCACAGCGCTAGCACGGCCGGCCATGGCGCGGGCACGAGGTGGAAGCTGCGAGCAGAAGCCTCGGAAGCCGGATGGTTATGCTTAAGAGGTGGTAGGCTTGAGACCCAGCCCTGTGACCTGCCTCCCTGATGGGGAGATTTCTACCGAGTTTAGTAAAAGACACGTCCCTTTGAAGGATGTTTTCAATATTGGCAGTGTTTGAGCAGGCGTAATTAGGCCAGGATCTCTGTGACAAACTGGACCTAAATCAGCAAAGAACATTTAAAAATGTACATTTGTGTGATAGGTATGTTTGCTTCTGAAGGAAAGCCAGAACAGAAAAGAAATCAGTAACCTGCAGTGCTGAAAATTAAGTTTAGAAAGACTTGTTGACTCAAATGTATCTTATTTTAAACAACAGTGTTAATCTTAAGGTTTCCAATTATAAGAAAGAAGAACAAGTGCAAATGTCTTTGTGAACATTATATTCAAATGTGAGTAATTCAAGAAATGAGAACATTCTGTCCCTCGGTGGAACTGCACGAGCTTTATAATATTTGCTCAAATTTAGATAACATAACAAACTGAATGCAGCTCACATTGCAGTTAGCGAGAAGCATTATTTTCAAAATTGAAAGGGCAATTATGAATGAAGAAAAGAATAAAATTACACGGTGCAATTTTATTATAGTATCAAAATAGAATCGATGAAGCAAAGTTAGAATTTAAAAGAAATCTGGATAGTTGTTATTTAGGTTGGCTGCATATTCGTAAGGGTGCCTGACAGAAATGGAATTCCAGAAATGCTCTTGAAAATGTTATTTGCAAAGTGCAGTTCCCTGTGCTGAGATTTGTACTATGAGTTTTGCATATTGAAAAAACACTCTCCAAATTGATAGGAACTTTTATGCCTTTCCAAATAATTACACAGCAAGGAATAATAAAAGTAAAAGCTGGAGAAGTCCTGCTTGGCCTCCTCGTCTAGGTCACTTGTCCGAAGGTGATTATTTCTCACCACACATTCTCTGGTGAACTGTTCAGCCTAGTTTTGAATTCTCTAGTGATGGTACTTGCAGAGTTTTCCTTGTAAGATAGCCTCAGAGTTCAGGTCTGTTACGGAGCAAGGAAATGTCAGCAGTGTCCTGATTTGTCATGTAATGACAGAGGATCCAAATACCCTATTTTTAAACACAAATGCTCCATCATTGTAACTCCAAAGTGTCAAGAGATTTTAAAAATAATCTTTAGAGGACCTATTATTTTCTCAGCACACTTTAATTCAGGGACCATGCCAGGCACGGACCCTCCTTGGTTCACCTCCAGCGCTGCAGATGGGAAGGAAAGGCTGTGTCCTTTCTGTGTGGCACAGAGGTGAAAGCAGACTGCTGATCCTTCAGTGCCCAGCAAGGCTCAGAGCCTTTCTAACACAAGAAAATTCTGCTACCAGACATGCAGGACCTCCAACAGTTTGTTAGATCTTCCTTGCAGCCACTTTTGTTTCTGAAGGTCTGTGCGCTCTGAAGTTATGGGAAGAAGTTGAACCCTACAGATGACTTCGGACAGAGGACCAGCCACTGTGCTGCTGTGGATGGGGGAAGCTGAGGATGAGGAAGGTTATGCTGCTCTACAGCTCTTGGGGCAAGAGGAACAATTTCAATTTTAATTAATACCGTGCCAGTATAGCTGGGAGAATCCGTGTGTAGTCCTGGAATTCCTGTTACTTTCTGGAGCGTGCTTCAAGTGCAGGGACTCAGCCATGAGATCCTTCAGGTGGAATTTCTCACTCTGTAAGAAGCTACAGAACAAAATAAGTGGTGACTTTGACAGCCAGTGTCTGACTATAGATAAACTAGGGTAAACCAACTCAGGAAAGCCAAACTGACAAAGTTGACCTTGTGGAACTCCCCCAGAAGCTTTAACAAGGAGTGTACTGTCTACCGTAACAAAAGGGTTTAAAAATGAAGCTAACATTTGGAATAAAAGAGAAAAATGGGAATGTAGTTTTTTTTGGAGATACTGGAGATTTCTCTTGGCTGTAGGACCAGCTAAGGTTAAAGCAAGCTGTTTGTTGTGAACACAAATCAAAACCTGCAGCAGCCTGACTGACTATAGTGTCCGAGTGAAATAAAAACCAGGCTCTAGTGGGAGATTGTAGCTGCACTCAAAAGTGTTTAACAACCCATTGTCTCCAGGATGCACGAGGCCCACAGGACACCAGAACATGGTCCACAGAATGAACAACCACATTAAAAAAAATTCTCCAGATACTCACATTCCTAAACGTGCAAATAAGAAACACAATGTGGAAAAATAAAATGACTACTCAGAGCTTAGGTTAATTTTTGCTTGGCTGTTAATGGAAAGCAGTCAAGTGGTGTTTTACAAAGATGTAGTGACTCTTTGCTTAAAAAAAGTTGAGGAATAGTATCTAAAGGAGCAGTTCTCCTTCGTGTGTCTCATTGGTCAGTTTTTAAGAAAAAAATTATGAAACTTGAAATGTCTTCTCCCTTTTCTCTTCCTTGACCCATATAATTCAGCAGTTACCAACTATAAGGAATCATGAACAAAGTTCTTCATGGATTGCAGTGAAGCACTGGCTAAAATAAAACTGAGGAATGGCCCTCCACTGCGGTGGCCAAGGAGCATTCAAGAACGATCAGAAAACTGAGGCAAGAAACAGCAACCGGCTCTGTTACTGTTTTCACTTCCATCTGCATGTCTCTTGTACTAACATGGCTAGTGATAATCTTGAAAACTTCATATAACAGCTGTGTTGGGATACCCATGCTGACTAGATGTTCCCCCAAGGCCGAAGAAAGATGTAGTCTTGCATTGCTACCGCTCAGACCATGGGAGATGCAAGAAGTCAGGGCCCAAGGGGTGACCCTCCTGGACAGAGGGGATGTTCTATGGTTGTGTGACAGTCATGGCAATTAGGGTCAAGAATATCAAAGTTGAAAATTCAAAATTACAAAAAGATGCTGCAAGAAAGGATTCTTTACCTTCAGCTTTGTCCCGTCTCCAGCTGCTATTACTGTATTTTTACTCTACCTGTGCCTGCTTTAGGCTTCAGTCTAATGTTGGGAGGACCTGTTTTAATTCAAGCCCCTATGTCCCTTACTCAGAAAGTTTCATGTGCTGATTTAAGCACTTTGCTCTATTCTCATTATCTAAAGGGAAAGCAAACTGAGCTCAAAGTATGTTTGATCTGCATGAAAAAAGAGAAAATGAAGAATTTGAAAGGAAAGATGTTGCCACTGCTTACATAAGAGCTGCCATCTTGGGCTAAAGCAACTCTTCAAAATTTTCCCAAACAAAATGTACTGTCATTTCATATCAGTACTTACATCTCCTTGTGGCTTGAGGGGAGATATAAAAAAAACCTCTGAATATTTGCTTCATTCTCATCCTTCCAGCTGAGAAACTATCTGACAAGACAAGTTATTGTGTCACACAGTTTATGGCGAGGATATGATAACTTTATACCTGTGTAGAATTGCATTTCTTACCTGAACACAAAGATGAAAAAATGGCAACGCGACCAAAGTTATCAATAAAATCCCACTGACATAAACACTCCATGCAGGAAAGTCTTCTGAAGCAAAGGTCTGTGGCAGAAACTGCATCTGTATTAGTAAACAGTGCAATTGTAGAGGAAAGGGTCTGCAAAGCAAAGCAGTTGAGGCTGTGGACCCAGTGTCTGTCTGCATTTCAGGAGGTCTTGCTCTAGCCTGGCTTTAACCTTCCTGCTTGGACTGAACACCCCGGCGTGGCTGGAGTGCCTTAGGTGCTCCCCTCAAATGCATCTCCCAGTTTAGCTCCACTGGGAGGAACTTGCTCAAAGTGACCCCTCTCCATGATTTCAACAGAGGCACTACAAGCGGGGACAACTGAGAGAATTCTTTCAAAACTGCACACCTGCCGCAGACTTAAATGCTACTACAGATGCAGCTCGTAGAATCATAGAATCTTTAAGGTTGGAAAAGACCTCTAAGATCATCAAGTCCAATCATCGACCCAACACCACCACGTCTACTAAACTATGTCCTGCAGTGCCATGTCTACATGTTTTTTGAATGCCTCCAGGGATGGTGACTCCACCACCTCTCTGGGCAGCCTGTTCCAATGCCTGACCACTCTTTCAGTGAAGAAATTTTTCCTAATATCTAATCTAAACCTCCCCTGATGCAACTTGAGACCATTTCCTCTTGTCCTGTAGTATGCCCTGAAAAAAGATTTGCAATTCAATTGATTTGAGTCACTGGACATAGGTGAACTTGGCCAATTGATTGCAAGTGTTTGTTCTGTTGAGGAGTGGTATGTTGTGGGGTTTTTTGTTTGGGTTTTTACTTTTTTTTTTCTCTTTTCTTTAAAAGCTTCTAGAATGAAAGCAAGATAATTCTATGGGATAAATTACTGTGGTACAAGCAAGGAATTCCTTTTCATGCAAGAAATGTATTACTGTTTGCGTATTTCCAATGGAATGAGAAGAGATTTGTTTCACCGCATCTATTGATGATTGAGTGGTTTCGTTCAGAGAATCTCTTTAAGCAAAAATGATGCCCAATGAACTATGAGATGAGACTGGCTAAGGAGTAAGTGCCTATATTTTCTACTTCACCTTCTTCCCTTATTGCATAGAAAAATGGGGATGGGGTACCAGAGCTTAAAATTGCATGCAGGGTTTATCTTTACTGGGCCAACCTTCTGGCACAGTTTTATAAAATCAGAAATGGATCTGAGATACACTGACTCCTTCCATTTGAAAAGTTTGTTACGCTGCTGCCCATTCTGATATTTTTGGCCATCTGAATCATGTAAACATAGATAGGATAGAAGGATCCAGACTGAAATTACAATTGTGCAGGCAACAGATGGTTATGGGAACACTGAGTAAACTTCCATTTGTTGCTGACTGCAAAATGGAAACCTGTCAGTGACAGCAGATTCTGATCACCTCTCCAAGTCTGAAGAGCACTTGGAGACTACTTTTAACCTGGACAGCTTAATTTGAATAGGTGAGACACCTCTCAGTACATGAATCTGCACAAAAATAGTCATAATTCAAGGTGCAAGGTTCAGATTGCGCATATTTTAAAGATGCAGGGTATTAAAATGATGTCACCTAACTAAGTGAGCCTCTATAACCCTTACATATTTGTACACAGATCCAGGTCTGCAGACGCTGACACCGTCTGCCTTCAAATTGCTTTTAAAGAAGGTTTAATCCAAATCATGCTAGTGTTGCATGCTGCAGAGGGATTGTTGCTGATGAACGTTTCTTCTGTAAAGTCTGGGCCAGGATTTGGAAGCGAGTGAGTGCACGTTACTGTACAACAACGTCTGGGGAGCCGTGGGGTTTGGGACTCCTTCTGCTCCCTGTGGGCTGTGTAGCTCTGCACAAGGGTTTGGATTCTGTATGGTCACTCAGTTAAATTCAACCGACTTCCAATATGTGTTTATATTTGAATTCTGATTGGATCCCCTTTGAATAATTCCCTACTTCTTGAAAATCAAAATGCTTATGAATTCCGAACCACCACCACCACCACCACAAATTTAAATTTAAATACACAATTGCATACACACATATGCCTCAGGTTATTTGTAACTGCTGATAAAAACATCTGATTTTAACAAATCATTTGGAATCCACCCCCAAAATGACAGCTATTTACTCTCCCTATCACAAAAGCTACTGGCTGGCTTGGCTCAGAGTAACAATCTCAACAAATAGGCAGAATATTTTTTAAGTATAGATTGAGCAATACAGTCAGCCTTAAGGTGGTGGTTTCAGGTCGTCGCCAAGGCAGCGCAGGTAAATAAGGAGCAGGAAGTTCATACGATTTGGATCTTGAAGTTAGGAAAGAAGGTGTGGTGTGGTAGTAAAATGCAGCTTTTGACCAAGCTTTTCTGAAACAAAATATATGCATATGTTGTTTGAAAATGGAGTTGCTATGGTAATTTGTTATTTACCAGAGAGGAGTAATTGAACAAATTTTTTTCCTAACTGGTTTATGAACAAGTCACACCTGTTCCTGAGTGGGCTTAAATTACTCACCCTTCTTTTCTATGCCAAACTTTTCATGTTCAATTGCTTTGCTATTTCAGATTCCATACACTCCTTTCACTGATGACTGATGCCACTTCTCATTTGCAAAAGTCATTAAAGGATAAAAAAAAATCATTATTTTGTATTTAGATCCTCTACCTATAAATCAATAAAACCTATGCATTGATCATGTCTTCATATGTACATAAAATGCATTTATCTAGGTATATGTATATGTATGTGTTCATCTGTATTTCACTGAAACTCAGGTAAGCGCTATTCTTTATTAGATTGCAGAGATTTAATATTCATCGGTTTTACCTCTGCTCATGCCAAAAGAATTCTCTGTACAGATGACAGATTGGATCCACAGAAGAGAGTGTATAAAAAGAAATTGTTTCCAAAATTAATTGATTTTCAACTTTGCACAGTGTGGTGTGCACTAAGCCAGTTGAAGAAAATCACATAGAGGTAAATGTCACCCCTACCAAATTATAGTAGCTTGGAAGCTTCCTCTGCCTGAAATGCAAATTTCAGGTGGGTTTGTGTGGTGGGGGTTTTTTGGGAGGTTTTTTTGTTTGTTTGTTTTTTGTTAAGCCTCCACACAACAATAAGTTACACAGTGAAAAATCATCTTACTTTGCAGCAAATCTCTTAGAAGATTATAAGTGTGCATTAGTATCACTTGACAAACCCTTGCCAGAAGGGAGGAATGAGATCAGCAAATCATGGGCATATTATGATTTGATCCTACCACAAATTCAATTAGATCAAAGCTTTCTAGCTCCAAATGCCCATTTTTAATTTTATAGTAATGCCTCAGGGCAAAGAAATGGGTGCCATGGCAGACATGTTCTGTGATGATAACTGAGACATTTGAGACTCAAAATATTCTGATTTTTAGGGCTATAATGTCAGCTTTAAGGATTTTTAATTAACACCTTCTGCATGCATTAAATATGCTCCTTTCAGCCAACAAAGATTTTTTTTTTTTCCTCTCGAATTCTCTGAAAAGAGTTTTGCTTCAGGTCTTTTATCACTATCAAGAAATAATAGCAACCACCACATTAAAAAGAAATTACCCGACAAAATGAAAGATTTGCTTGGCTGAGAACACGAGAGAATGCGTACAGTTGTGGGTTAGCTCTTACTTACTATTAATTATATTGCTGTATTCTTCAGAGGAGGAAACAAGATGTTTTAGTTGAGATGATGGGGAATGGTAGGGGCCCAAAGGTTATAGTGAGGGGGTGGACAAACACAGAACTCGCTCCAGAGAGACTATAAGCAACTATAAGCAATGCTATGCATTTAAATGTCAAATACATCCCAGGGAAATGTTGTATTTGCACGTGCAGAAATTGGTACTCCTGACTAGTGTGGTCCTGGGTCTCTGACAAATGGGTGGGTGGGTGGCTGAGGTGTGGTTCCCCTCCCAACCTACCTCTTTCAGGAAAGGGTGTACCTGGGAACGCTTTTGCTACAGCCCTGTCCTGGTTTTTTTGATAGTGGATTAGAGAACTATGTAAGCAAAACCATTGCTTGTTTGCACGCACAACAAACTGGCCCGGTACACAAGGCATCTCATTGCCTCCGGAGAACGTGCCAGGTTCTCCAAGGAAAGGCAAATTCCTCTGTAAGCGCATACGGATTCACTGATTGCCAAGAAAAAAGACCATTTCCTTCTTGTTTGTCCCCATCTACTCTTTCTTTCCTCCTGGGTTTGTGTCCTCTTATTTTTTTATCTGCTCCTTTGCTTCTCAGCCCCAAAACATGGACATGGTGTCTCCTCATTCACAGTGTCTGAACCTCTTTTTCTCTAACTCCTTTGGAGCACAGCCCTTCTCTTCCCGACCACCCACTCTGCATTACCATGGAAAGTGGCTTTCTCAGCCCTTCCTTTCTTCTCCTCTCCTCCCTCCTGATCTTCTTTCTCCCTCTTCATTTTCCCAGAAGCTTCAGGTTTTATGTGCCCTTTGTGGGACTCCAAAGGTGTAAACAAGTGTGAAATTTGACGCTGCTCTTTGTACATGTCACACGTTTCAGTGATGACCTTCCTGCAATGCCTGCCCCCAGCCAGTGAAGCTCCAGTATCTCACCAGTGTGGCTCAGGGATGGTTTGAGAGACCAACTGTTAACATGTTGGTAGAACCAAAAAGCTGACGAAATGCTTAACAATTAATGATTATTCATGCAAATTGCCTTGTATTACTTACTGTGCTCTACTGAATTCTGCTGTGGCAATGCCTCTGTGTCTCGGGGGCATTACCACGCTAGGTATTCAAAGAAAAAAATTCCCTGTTTGGGAGTGGTGTTACAGTCTGCAGAACTCATATGGCTTCAGTACGAATCCCTTGCACACTTCACTGCAAGATTAAGATCGCACAGTCTTATGGTCCTGTTCCTGCGTGACGTGTGCCAGCGGACAGACCCGTGACGTCCACCTCTGCGCAGGATCAGGCGGTGTTACAGCAGACAATTTATCTGTAGCTCTGGAGAATCTCTTGCTGTTTATAACACTATGATCTCAGTGACTAGACAGAAGGAAAAAAATATCTTTGTTTCCAGCCAGTGGCTGGAATTTACAATTTGAGATGGATAAATTGGCACGGCTCCTCCTCGGCACAGCGGGAGGAGGGTGCTGGAGCAATGGTGAAGGTTTGTTATGTTTCATGTAACGCCGGGTGCTCCAGCTTAGCCATGCTGAAACGCTTTCTTGATCAGTATCAGCACTCTCCAAACTTTAAAAGAAACAGCCTCCTCAGTCCTCCTGCTTTTATTCTGTATTTTAAAACAGCTGTTCTCCTCAGATGCTTTTAGCTCCTTATAAAACACTTCTGAACTTTTTACCCCCCAAGGAAGTCTGCTTTGAGCGCCTGTCTTGTGGCAAATATCTCCTTCCACTTCAAATGCCCTTAACAGTGGGTTTTGGGGAAGGCTTTGTCTAACTGCAGCCTTCTGGAAGGGCCCAAAATCAGCCAAGGTCTTTCAGGACCTTTCCCTCTAGGAACTGTTAATCTATTTATATCCTGAAAGGCTGGGCTTTTTACGTTTGTTTTTCATGTTTCTCTTCAAGCTGACAAATACAAATGTTGAAATAACTCAAAATCTTGGAATTAAAATAAATCCAAACCAGTGTGGCAAAGCAGATTCAAAGATTCATAACTTTTAATACCTGCAAGAGCTATCGTCATCCTATCCTCCACCTGTACAATGCAGGCCCATGACACAGACTTGTGATTGAGCTAGAATGTTTTTCAAAGATGTCCACACTTGATTTAATGACTTTGAGTGATAGCAGATCTAACACATTGCTTGATAGATTATTCTCATAGTTCTGTATTTACAATTCTGATCATCCATAGCTGCAAACACTGACAATGTAAGAGATGTCACTCTCAGAAATATCCTTCCCCTGCTACTATTTATGAACTGATGAAATCATTACATGAGGACTATATTTCTGGATTCAAGCCCTCGCTTAGTTACCGACTTGCTGAAAAAAATGTGTAGGGCCTTATCGTCAAAAGAGTTTTCTATGGGTAGAGAAGGGGCTTTCATTTCACACCTATAGTGGTACTCATTTGTTAACCCAAAGCTTGAATTCAGAAGCAGCCTGTCTCAGACATGAGGATAGTTTGGAAAAGCTTTGTCTTCTTTGTTCCTCTTCGATCCTGCTCCAAAACCGAAGGAGCATTCACACAGCTACGGCTTCAACGTGAAGGCTCACTTCTGTCCCCCCTGTGCTGGGAACAGGGGGTGGCGACCCTGAGCGAGGGGAGCAGGAGTACCCCCCCAAGACGAGCTGATGGTGGGGTGCAGAGAGGGTGGCAGCGAGCACGGTGCTCCAGCCCGGGCTCCCCATCACGCCTGCTGAGCTGGTGCTGGAGGCTGGTGGGGAAAGCTGGTGGCTCAGGCAGATGGTGACCTCTCTGCGGTCCCCCACCCGTGCTGCGGTGCCTTCGTTAGCCAGCATGACTAATGCTGCAATTACACACCGGGATTTATCTGCACTGTGAACAGACAGCTGACAACATGAATTTCTCTCTCAAAAATATATTTTTGCTGGCGTTTTACAGGCGATAAACTGGAATTTTTTTCTGTCTGGGTGCTTACCATGTATGCTTTGGTCAGTCTAAACAAAAATATTAGTCACAGACAAATACTACAAATTCCTCCTAGTTTTGTATGAATTTGCCAGGTGTCAATGTGAGTCTATCTTGACCAATAATGCTTTTAACATTACTTTGGTCCTACAGATACCAGCTTCCAGCAGAGACATGAAACTGCCTTGACCATTTCATTTGGCCTATATAACATCCCCCCCGCGGTTTCATTTCCATGCTGTCTTCGGGAGTGCTTTTTTAAATTGCTGCTTAGTATTAACGGGCATTGCTATATTGACTGTCTTTTACTGATGGAAGAAATCAGTATTTTTTTAAAATGTAATATTAGTTAAGAATTGTGAAATCCTATCTGGAGAAAAGTATGTAGTTTATAGCAAGTTATTATATTGAGTCATTATGTAGCATACCTGGTGTAGTTAAAAGGGCTTTCATTAGCACAGAAGTCAGGCGCTTCTGATGTGAATGGAAGTTTTACTATTGACTCCAGTGGAGCCAGGATTCCAACCATCATTTTAAGGGTTTTATTATAGAAGGAGGTTTATTGAGCGATTTTACAGTCTTGAGGGAAGAAAATCTGTCCAGCTTCCTGTCTTATTTTTACACCTATAGCTCAGAAGCAAGACCCAGACAAAATCTATAAAAAACAAATTTCTTTTATAGGCAATGGAAAATGTACTGAGTTGAATTTAGCTTGGTTGTGTTTGATCAGCTGTTCCTGTGACTCTGCATGCACTGTCTGTGCACAGTGAGTGCATGGTCAGTCATGAACAGTAAATGAACTGTACCAGCAGAAAGTGATATTTTCTTGAAATATCAATAACAGTATGCAATGTCATATTTTTTTAAAAAAAACCCACATAGTACTTTACAGGCAAAAGTGGTTTGGTTCTTTTGGCTAATTTTTTGACTAACCTGAACATGAGAGGGCCAAACTTCAACTCATTGGGTTGGATAGAAGAGAGTATGAAAGGAACGGGAAATAAAATATTCAATGAATGAACTTGCAAAACGTGCAAAAGAGAGAGGGCAGATGGAGAAACAAGTACAGAATGAGCACAGCAGAAGAAAGGCATTCAGAAAGAGAACTAATGAAATATTAAATGCCCATAAATAGTCAGTGAAACCTGTGTTGTGTAAGGGAGCATTGCTATTAGGCTAACTCTTGAATTAAGACACATCTGCAAAGAATTCACCGAAAGCCTGAGTATAATTCTTCTCTGTCATTAGATGACTTTTGAAACGACTGGTTTATGTCAGTCTTTGATGCAGCTGCATGAAACATAAAACATGCCTTACACGTGATAATACCTTGTGCCAACTATCCTGTTGTTTTTTCCCCTGGACATTGCGTTATGAGGTGTTCTATGATGACTGAGATATAACACAGGCTAAATAAAAATGTAAGATCACTTTTTTTTTTTTTTTTTTGCCCTGGATACAGATTTTGAATTTGCTGGATCCTGCACATTCTTCCAAGCAGTTTTTCCTGTGGGTGCTGACACAATACAGTTTTTGTTGGATCACTGTACTCAATATGCCTGCTTGGGTGAAAAATAATTTCCTAGCCATGTATTTTTGACAGATTTCTGATGGACGTTCATAGGAATCGCCTTATTTCTTGCAGTAAATTAAAGATAAAGTTTTTTGAGCATAATCTGTATTTCCAGCTCTGGGTACAGACCCTGCTGAAATGGGTTACCACCTCTAAGTCTGAAAAATGAAGGAAAAAAATGTCTCTAAGTGGAGAAGGATTTTTTTTTTTTTTCCTTTTGAGCTTGCAGGATCTCTGTAAATATGAGGAACGATACTAAGTTTTTACAATGGTTTCTGTATTTTCACTCGTGGGGACAAATTTCCAGTCATAGACCAGCACATCTAGGACAAGTGATCTCAGCAGGGAAGGGCTGAAGACTCCCACAGCAGTGTCAGGACACTTGCTGCTCGTGCAGGTTGGCAGCAGGTGCTGGTCCCCAAGATGTGCTGGGAGGTGTGTGCTTATCAGAGGCCACAGAAACTCTGCCAGAGAAGCACAGCTGGGCAGAACAGAAGGGGTAGATGGACGCTGCTTCCCAACATTGCCCAGAGAGAACTGCGAGCTTCGGTGTCTTCTTTTGCCTCTTGCTCTGCATCAGTGGAGGTGCTCAGGTAACCCCTACCTGCTGTGCCGGCAGAGCTCATGGACTGCAGCCCAGATCCCATGTCCAAGGACAAATGTTTTGGAAAACACATGACTACATAAGCATGGTACTCCGAGGTTTACCTTGCCAGATGACATTGAATGCCAGCTGGAATAAGAGCAGCTCCTCTTGAACCTGAGACATGAAACGAAGTCTGCCAGAGCTTCATAGTAGGCATTTAATTTTGCTTGTCTTCCTTCAGGATGGGAGAAGCCTTCTCCTTTATAAACTACACGGTAGGTCCATCTGAAATGATTTTCCTCTTGAGAAATTGCTCTGAGGATATTGTTTATAAGCTTCTGACCTTTAAATGGCCTTCTTGTTCCATTACCATGGTTCTTGGGTATCGAAAGCCCCAGGTCACTTTCGCTTTTAATTGTGCTTTATTATTCTCCATTGTTGCAGAATGTTTCAGTCAATTTAACTAGAACGGGAGTCTTATACTCTTCTCTTAATGGATTGAATTTGGGTCATAACAAAATGAACAATTATCCTTGCCTATTTTATTAATCCTAGTCTTGTCTCATTTATTTTTAAGTTTCGGCAGATCTCCTTCAAAGGCAGCTGTAAGCAGAGTTTATTGCAGGTTAGCAGGAGAAAGTGCTCTCTGCTGCTGCGGGTGAAAGTGAGATGGGGAAGAAGTATGAGATGGAGAGAGTTTAATGCTGCTAGGATTTTGAAATAATTGCATGGTTCATATATTTGTATTAGAGTCAAGTGAAAATTAATAAAGCCATGGTTTTATCTGGCATTTAATCCTGACAATATTCTTCCACTGTACATACAAATTTGTTGAGCAAAGAATCAGCTTGCCTTCCTTTCTTTCCAAGATTTACTAATTAGACTCCAGTGGTAAAATACTAGACTTTAGTACATATGAAAACACACATCTTCCAATTAACAAATGTGATTATGAAGCACATAAAACATAATGGTAACTTCAAATTCTCTTTCTGTAATACTCTGACAGAGCTGTAAGATGCCAATCAGCTTACTAGCTGTGAGCTTTCAACATGAAAAGTGGCTGGGGTTTATTTTTAATTCTGATTGTTCTCTTTTTCTCCCACCCCATCCTAATTCTGCCTTTCTCTTCTTACACCTTTTTTGCTCACTTTATTCTCCCACTCTATCCTTATTCAGCTTTTATGTCCTTCTAGCACATTGTGCTGTATTTTAATTTTAAATGTTTCAATTGCAGGAGAGTTCCTGTTTCAAACAATACGAAAACTGCACAAAGAGATTTGGCTCTAGGGGAAAAATTAGGGGCCTGAAATTCCCAAAAGACAAAGTTTCAGTCTAAACCCACCAATCTAGATGCCATTAAACACTGGGGGTACCTGAGCCATCCTTTTAAAGTTCCCCTTTATGCCAAAATTTTCTCCAGTCTGAGCAGTTCATATCCAGTCGACGCTTTAACCTGATGACAGCCCAGAAACTAACAATCCTTTTGCCTGCAGGCCCTTAGGTCCTGAATTTAATCAGCGTTCTCCAATAACATACAGTGCACGCTGCAAACATTTAATTCCTCACCAATGCAGTTGTGGTTACTTTCCTTTAATACACAGCTAATGGCTTAGTGTTTAAATATACTAGGTTAAATACCAGGAGGTGCCTATGAACTAAGAGATCTGATTCCTTCCTCAGCATCAGTAGTTTAGCACCTTTATCTCCCGTGTCCTAGAAGAGTACCCCAGCAAACAGAGGAAAAGGATGAGGAGAAAAAAATTGTGTGCCCAAATCAGTTTGCGCATTGTGTCTGAGGAGTGGGGAATAGGAACTGGAGTCCAGTCTTTTCTCCTTCCTCTTCCCTTCCTGAAGGAAAACTTCATCAAGTTCCTTCTCATGCTCGCTTTCTGGCCTCATTCCTGCTGGCAGTGAGGAGGAGCTCCTACAGGAACATGATCCCTCCTCCTCCATCTATGCCATCAGAACGTGTAGTTCAGGAATTGTCTTGGAGAAGGAGAGGGAAGCAAAGGAAAGAAGTGACTCCAGGTCTCCCATTTCACAGCTGACGTATGTGTGAGGGTGTATGCACCTAGATCTTACTCTGGTGTAGCATCAGGTTAAGACTGTAGCAAGTTCCAAGCCTTGGGCACTGGGTTCCACTGTTATGTCACAGTCTGAGACAATCAGCCAGATCTGGGGTGTAGGCAGAAGAAGGTCCATGTGCTTGGTTATGTATCTCATCTGTAGTCCAATACTCTCAGGTCATTTATGCTGTTGCTTGGCCTTTGTACTGCTGACCAATTCCCATGTGAAGAAATGCTGGGGGATTAACTGATGTCTGGAACAGAAGCCGCAAATTGCAAACCTCTGTGCGTGGTGAGGACCATGCAGCACCTACTTGCATTCCGGTCTAGTCCAACTAATTAAGCTATTGGAGCATGTAAGTGGTGGTGGGATTCGCCTCACTTAATGGCAGACATCTAGTGGTGGTGTTTATGTCTGAGATAAACCTCTGTAGATGCCCTTTAAAATTGGTTGAAAATCAGTTCTAGCCATTAGATTTAAATTAATTGCTCTGTAGAGTTTTCTGCTCCCTTCATGGGCTATGAAAGGAATGTAGAAAACTAGGTCATATTAGATCATGCTCTTAGATGTCTACCTTCGATCCAACAAATCTCTGCCAATGTATTTTACTTGCAGGAGAATCATATGGTGGTTGGCAAGCTGAACTTGTGGTATGTAGGCAAGACAACAGATTTCGCCAGGAATCAGGCAAGGATTGAGGGGCTCAAGTCTAATCCTGAAATGCTAAGCGTCTCCTACTCTCACTAAGGGGAGTTAAGAACACTCATTCTGTTCAGGAAGCGCTTGTTATCAGCAAACGCATGCCTCGAAGGAAGCTCTTGTAAACAATTTACATAGTTTAGTGTGATAATATAGTACCTCAGGCTGGAAATAGGTTAATGCTTTAAATTCGTAATCTTCAAAAAGACCAGTAATGGCAAAGGAATTATTGACCATTGTGTGTTGAGGGGTATATTAGCTGAACAGTAACATGACTGGATGCCAATATTAGGATCACAGAAGTTGCCAGATTGAATCAAACCAGTGGTGTGTGAAGATTTGTACTACAGAAGATGAGAAACCGTTGCAGGCAATTATGTACTGTATAAACTTGTCTGGGGTGGTAGTTTCTGTCTAATTACAGGAATTTTACTAACTGATGTCCTGAAACATGAGGATTCACAGTGAAGGTAATGTTTATTTTGGTTTTAATTTAGCTGTGCAGGTTCTCATGCTCTCTTGGCAATGATCAGATACTTTTTTGGTCCTCCTAAGTTATTGGTCTCACTGATTACATCTACGCTAGTAAATAAAACAGATGCAGACACATCGTCTGCCTGAGGATAAGTGATGTGGCACATGTCACATCACGGGAAAGCCAGGAAATGATCTCTGTCCCCAGGACTGATGGCACCAATTGGCTTGCATTCACACTGCCACTCTGCAGTGGAGTGTGTCTACCATAGGGTGGCTTGGCCCAGTATTTCCTTAGGGCCCAAATGGTGGTCCTAGGACATAATAATAATTGTTTTCTGGTTTTTTGTTTTGTTTTGGTTTGGTTTTGTTGTTGTTGTTTTCTTCTTCTCAAAGTATCTGAAATAATGTCAGCAATACGTCAGAGCCTGTGAGAGTGGCATTTTAAGAACATGAATCTGAGGACATGTATTTCATGGCCTGGAGTACATCTGGGAATATCTGATCCTTTAGGGATATTTTTGGAGAGCAGAAAGAGACAAACTAGTGTGCTGTTGTCCATACAAGAACAGCTGTATTGCCCAAAGGGAACTAGTCCCCAACATTGCTTTGCAAGAAAGCAGGTTGGAGCTGCTGAGAGCAAAGACCTAAGATAAGGTTTAAGCAATGGGAAACCCTAGAGGTCCAGTGTATGAGCAAACTCCCTGGTCCTTTTTCTGCTTAGCAGTGTAGAGATTCTTAAAGACACCTTGCAGCAGTGAATTCCAGTCAACTTTGTTTCACCAAAAAACCGCATATCCTTGTGGCAGCTGCAGACCTGTTGATTTCATTTAATGTTCTTTGCCTCTTGTGTAATGAGAGGAGGTAAAGCAGTGCACAGAGTCTATACTCCTCACACCGTTTGTTGGTCTATAGACCTTTGCCATTTCCCCTCTTCCCCTTTCCACTCACAGCTTAGATGAAACAAAGCACTGTTCTTTAGGAAACTGGGAACAAATATCATAGAATTATAGAATCAAAGGATCATTTTGATTGGAAAAGACCTTTAAAACCATCAACTCCAACCGTTAACCTAGCACTGCCAAGTCCACCACTAAACCATGTCCCTAAGCACCACATCTACACATCTTTTAAATACCTCCAGGGGTGGTGACTCAACCACTTCTCTGGGCAGCCTGTTCCAATGATTGACAACGGTGAAGAAATTTTTCCTAATATCCAATCTAAACCTCCTCTGGCGAGACTTGAGGCCATTTCCTCTTGTCCTATCTGTTAAGGCTCTATGAGTGATAAGATACCACAATGCAAAATGCCAGATATCGTGTGCTCCAGAAAATACAGTTAATTTTCTGTTCTGAATTGCATTTGTTAATAAAGGCGATCTATTTACGTATTCAGCATAATCAATGGCATCACTGGTGCTACATAGTTAAGTTACTGTTGCTTAGGGAAAGAGTAATAAGTTTTCCCCCCACCTCCTTTACTGATTTATGGTTCTCGTATCTTCAGTGAAGACTGAATTGCAAGTGCCTCAGAACAGGATTCAAGATCCAAGAACTGTTTTTGTGAAGTAGATAAGACACTTGTTTGTTAAAACTGAATAAACTCCTAATCTATTTTTGAATATTAATTCTTCATTTGCATTAATTTTTGTTAAAATTTGCATTTGCATAGTTGTTTTGCATTGAAAATCCTTTCTAAAAATACTTAAAAGGGGGAAGAAAAATCATAAGAATAGCAAGAATAATGAGAATAATCAAATTAAGAGTATTTTAAAATAAGAGTAAATTAATAATTACTTTAAGAATTTTGAGATTAGGAAGGGAAAGGAGAGGAAGGTGTGAAAGCAGAAAAGCCCCAAACATTCGGTGATCTGGGACTTCATACTCTACACTGTAGTCTATCCCATGGGGATAACACAAAGTGTTCAAAAGATGAAATGCAGTGACGGGAAGAATAGGAGAAAAATTTAGCGTAACTGCTGGCCCCCACTGTGCCTTCTTACAAACAGTGTGGTGAGATTTCATAAAGAACTAAGTCAGCCCAGTTTAAGACAAGACTGCAATAACACAGAGAAAAAACACGTCCTTTGTCTTACATTAATTCTGTCATTTTGGTGACCTGCAATAGCGCAGGAACAGTTAACAAGAGCTGGGAAGCAGTTGTGGGGGAAAACCTTTTCCAATGAAAAACGCAGTCTGACAGCACAGAAATATGTTACACTTTCGTGTCTAGAAAATCTACTGGTTTTATCTTTGTTTCCTTCTTCCTTAATTGCTCGTGCAGCTTTTACAAAGGTAGCCCTATATAATGGCTCCCATGTGTAAAAAACCCAGAATCAGTGCTGGGTTTTTAGACTGTCTCCTGAAGTTACCTGTTTACATTATTTTCCTTTTGGTTTTATCTGTGATGTGAGACAATATTCATTGCATAACTCGGTAACTGCATCAGTGCGGTGTTTATAATCTGTGAAGATCCGTATTTGTCTAATCTCAGCTAAAGACTTTCAGCTCCCAGATAATAAAATGTTCACAGAATTTAATTGACCCATGTCTGATCCCTTATTGAACTGCTGGTGGCCTAGGGCTTGTAGTTGAGCTTAAGATACAATTATGTGTATTCAAACTATGTCACTTTACAACCCACCTAAGCATCTTATTTCAGATGCAGCCATATGGAATGATGATGCCAAAGCTATATAACCTACTTACTGCAATTGTGAGAACTCAGATGGCATAGTAATTGTCCCAAAGCCCTCAAGAACCACGAATTATTTGCATTTCTTTGTGGAGTTGTTTTCCCGCAGGACAAATAGCATTTGGCAGAGAAAGTAAGCCTCAAAGACTAATTTAATTTAAAAGCATACATTCGAATACAAATAAACACACTTCAACATGAACCGTAGCTGTGGTTCTTAAGGTGTGATGGTACTAGGAAAATCTGTGTTTTCAGAAATTCTCTTGAAGTACCTGATTAAATACTAATGAGAGAAATAAGGGGATCACCTCATCTTTATTGTCTGAATGATGTGACTGTATTTTTGTCAATCCTGCTTACCAGAGAACGTAATATTAGAAAACTCTTATTCCCTACCTTCATGTGAATCAGAAATAAAAGATATAGAAGGCTGCGTTTCAATGAGATGCTGATTTCTTTGCCCTTTGATGAATTAAATGATTTTGAAGACATGCAATGTGTCTTCACTTATTTTGCAAACACTTTCTACAGCTAATAGGCTCTCAAAGGTATGATTGTTTTTTCTTCAAAAATGTGATATATTTTGCAGTGAAAATCCAATTTATTGCTAAGAAACCTTCACAAGAACAGACTTTGTTCACCTCTAGTTGTATTTGCTGGCTCTTTTGAGGTTATCTCAGGCACATAATAAGCATTATCAGCTCATCCATTAATAAATGTCTCCGAGACTAAGACAGCAGAAATGCTCTGCCCATCAGAGCATATTACAGACCTGATACTGCACTCTGACTACAATGCCTTGTCTTCTTGGAAGCTACATCAAAATAAAAGAAGACAAATTAGTGCTCGAAGCCTAGAAAAGCGTTTTGAAATGTAAAATACTATACAAAATAGGTAGGCATATTGACCAAAATATATGTCACTCTAGATATTTCTGTATCATTTTAAGAGTCTTATGATTATGTCAAGGGTTTTTTTTTTTGGGGGGCGGGGTGGGTATTTGTTTACAGCTTGTAAATTTAATTTCAATGACATCATACTGCTTCCCCAGTGATTTTCAGCCTTCTTGTATACTGATCATTGTTGCTATATGGAGGCAATGCTGACTTTGTTGTTTCAGTTTTGATTATAAGAGGCTTTGTTAAGCCCATGCTGTAGCACATGATAAGTTCCAGATTCTGATATAATCTTTCTTTTTTTGCCAGGCCAGCTTTTTTCAAATATGTTGTTTGTCTTAAAATTTAGTAGTTTTTATCCTCAGCAATGGTGTGTCTGAAAATCCTGAATCAATTGTTCTTCACTTATCTCTATACAAATTCAATAAAGCGTGATGCTGGTATATTGGCATTTTCAGATGCATTTTCAAAATTTTGCCCCAAAGCATTTTACAGAATGAAGTTGAGAATTGCATCCTTATTCAACAAGGCATATCAGCTTGGCTTAAGTACTTTGCTGAGATGTGTCTATTTTCGTGATTAAAATCATGAGTTGACTTATGCTTCTGTTTAGCGATCCCAGAATACTAGAGGTTGTAATTAGGAAACGAAGAGTGTATTGTCAGGCACCATATTCTGCTGTTTTTCAAATGGAAATAAACCAAATTCTTTTCTCCAGGTGTCTTGTCCCTCAAATCGGCAGTGAGAGAAATCCCCTTGCACTGCTTCCTCAGTTGAGGTTGTTTCCTACTCTGAAAGCTCACCACCACTTCTCCACAAAGGAAACTACCACAGCTCCACACTACTACTACACTCCAAAACCTCTGACTGACTCAGATCCACTTTTTTACTATTGATTAACTAAATAAACCATTGGATAAGCAAAGGAAGTAAATTTATGTCTATTTTACAAAAGCTATCTTCATCAGAAAAATAAACATTTAAAAAACTACTGGAGATGCTATTTCAGAGTATAATTAACTAAATAATAGGGAAAGAAGTTTGGCATTGATCGTTAATATGCCACCTTGCATGGTGTTTGCTTTATTGAAAAAGGCATTTACATGAAGCAGCTAGCCTGGAGATGGCCGTGCATGTACGTTGGTACATCCTCTTATTAGAGATCATTAGGAAGAAGAAAGGAGCACTCTGAGAACAGGAAGTGTCATAAACCATTTTGTTGCTTCTGGACTATGTCTTGGGTAACGTTATTTATGTCTTGGCTGCAATGCTGACATTTTGTGAATGCTGTCTCATTTAATAAATATAAATGTGATTACCTTGAATAGGCTGTTTGGAGTACACTGTAACAAGATTTTTCCCTTTTGCATTATGAGATACTTCTGAAATGTATATAATGTTTTCCTCCCCTGGTTCATTAGGACCAAATCCAAGACTCACTTCTCAGGTTGAGTAAATGGAGTTCCTGGTGGAGAAGCCATTCGAGTTGGGGAGGGCAGAACTCAGCTTCTGAGGACAGACATCCTGCAGCCTGCTCTGCACGGGAGAGAGACTTCTGTGGTCCCATCACTGCTGTCTCCAGTCTAAAACTTCTGACGTCTTCATGACACTCAGGGTTTTTAGTGGGAAACTGAGGCAGAGTGAGACTCAGCCATTTTTGTGCAATCAGGAAGGAAATCTGAAGCAGTGTAATCAATAATGGAGTCCCCTAAATGCAAGGCTAATTCTCTATCAATCAGCAGCTTTGTTGATTAAAAAAATAATTCTCCACTTTGGTTGGTTATTAATGGTTATGAGAGCCTGATGCATTCTGTGCATATTCAGAGAAGGCACAAGACAATAAACTTATAAGTTGGATACCGATCCCGTGGGACGTTAGAGAGCCTTGCACAACAGGGGAATAAACATATGGAGGGTAAATACCAGGCACTAATTTGATTAGAAAATCAATACTTAGAACAGTATCCTTGCACTTTAGTCAATTAAGACAATAATCAACAAAAGTCCCTGGACTGCTTACGCATGTTACATTAGATCTTTATTGGATAAAAGCGGCAGCCAGGAACCAGAACTCCCTTCTCCCACCTGAGTGCCCGAACTTCGAGGCTGGGGCCATACTCCTTTGCTCCAGGTCTTTCTGGCTTGTGAGGACTCCTCTTTGGCTGCCCAGAAGACTGGCTGCTGCAGCAAGAATCTCTCCCCTCTTCCCCCCATCCAAATGCCCCAAATGTCTGATGCTTTTGTGCCCTCCTTTACATACAGCCCATCAAACCCACCGGGCAGAAGAGCGTGGGGTCAAGATGTCAGCCCCCTCTAGCAGGTGCGTGGTCTACAGGCCAGGGTCACCATGTGAAGGGCTGATTTTGCACCCTTTGCGCTTTCGGTGGCTTTCTTTTAAAATAAGTGAGCCCTGTGCATATGAATGCCTCTCCCTAACTGAGATGTCAGCACTCTGAGCAGAGGTATTTCACGTTGGTCTGGCCCCAAGCCCCACAAAAGGGTGGCAGGTTTTTTTATGGCCATTTCCTATTGACTGCCTCTAGGACAGGGCTCATGCTGAGGAATGCTCTTTGGTTCAGTTTTATCCCCTCCACTGCCTGCAAACGGAGTTTTAATCTGGATGCCCCTGCTGAGAGTCACAGTCCCAATTTTAGTATTGCAGTCCACAGTTTGGGTGCCAGAAGAGAATGGGCTGGATCTTGCACCTTGTTTTATCTTTTTTCTTTTAACTCCATCTGTTTTTCCCTGTCTGGACCATTGGAGGACCTAATGCATATCCTGATTTTTTTGCAGAATCCAGGCTAATTGTTTGAGTACAAATACTGTGTGACACCTTTCTGCATGAAGACCCTCATTCCCCAGCCTGTAAGTGAGGAGAAACCAGGATTATTTTCTTGCAAACTGTATTTCAGTCGCTCAGGATTTTTATAATCTGAATATATACTGGGTATATTAATAATGTAATTAGATATTAACTTTCAGTTCATGTTCTCCATTTCCTTAATGTGATTGGATGGTATTTTATTTCCTGGGTTAAAATATTGGTTCTGGATGTCAGGCTCCTAAAAAAAAGATGTTTGATTGGTAATTGCAGAATGGTGGATCAAATCAATGATATGAAACCAAGTGTGCGTTTTACACATTAGCTGAGAGCTCTACCAGTCTGACCTCATTCACACTCAGTTTTATGCTGCTGCCCTTTTGCTGATGTAATGGAGTTAATCCAGATTTACACGGCTGTGCCAAGCAGAGCACAAAGAAAAGGAAGGAACGGATGTCTCTGTGCAGCTCTGGCTGTGGATGGGTGCGTGGGGAGAGAGAAGGTGGGTGCTGTGGCACCTCTGTGTGGCTGCACCCCGAGAAGTGACTGCGCCCCGATACCTCAGCGGGATCCCTGGGCACGAGTGCCCAGTGTGCTTCTGAGCTGTGATCTCCCCCAGGAGCTGGGGTCCCCTGGGCTGGGGGTGTGGGAGGAGGAAGAAGAGGACCCTCACCACTCCTTGCCTGGGGTTTTCCTAATTTAGAGAGTGATGCGTTGATTTTCCTTCACCTATTTTACACCATCAAGGTGCCATAAAAAAGGCCTTAAAGTGCGAGTAAAAGACAAACACTTGAGTCTTTTGTGAGGGACACATGTTTTTGGGAAAGACATTTTCCTTCCATTTTGTGCTGCACTAACCCCGTGGATTAATAGTGTTCATTATAGTGATAGTAGCTGTAGACCCAGAACAGCAACCGTGGTCCAGATGTCTCAAAAATTTTGACCTGGCTGAAAATAAATTGATTTGGTCTCAGTCTGAGTTTCTCCTACTTGGCTCCAGGCACAGACAGAACTAGATGAGCTCCTTGCTTTTTGTAGTTCAAGAGGATTAATTTAATTCCACAAATTCCATAAAGAACCTTGACGTTTCTTGACTGTGAGCTTTATTTTACTCAATACATCTCTTCCACTACTTAGATTTTTATCACCTTAGAAGCAGTGCCAGAATTAGGCGCTCCATTACCCCAGCCGATGTTGCAAAGCACATTTATGTATTGATGACTAGCCGGTCCTTTTCAGCAATTTGATGTGTGCTCTGAGGGTGACGATAACATTGCTGAATCAAAAGCGCGTGCATGCTGGAGATGTTGTTAGTGTTTGGTGTCAGTGAGAAATGTGATGGTACTGGGTGATCCCTTAAGGCTGGTCCTGTGCAGGCTGAGAACTGGCTGCTTAATGTGCTACTTGTTTGTCCGCTGTAATGGAAGACATTTGGAGAACCCTAAATCCACCCTAATGCACCTTTTGTGGAGCAGTTGTTATTACGTTATCTCAGTTAATATTTGCATAGTGCTGATAGCGTCCTGTGTGCCTCACAGAAATAAAGACAAAGTCTGTGCCTGGAAGATCTTGCAAATTAAAGTCTCCACAGAGCTCAGCAGTCTTGTGGATTGTAAATTGCAAGGACAGGCCTTAAAAAAAAGCAGTAAGGTGATGCGGAGAAATGTTGTACCAAATGGTATACCGTGAAACTGTGGAGTAGCAGCCATTAAGCTTGTGATTTGTCAGTTCTCCTATTTTTGTATTGATTTTTAAAATTATTTTCTGCTGTTTTGATTTTAGACATTTTGCATGCATCTCATCGCAGAATGAAACAATAGAAGTAGATTGTGGAAGGCAGGGCCAGGTGAAAGTTTCTTGTAGGCAAATTAGCGTAAAGAAAAGCCAAAATGCTACCATTGCTACTTCTTTCTTAGGATACAGGATCTAAGCTTATTATCAGAAATCTGTCAAGAATTTGCTATTATTTAAAAATATTTAGACTTATGCTAAATGGGGCTCAGAAAAGACATCTCTGCTTTTCAGCTCCTCCATTTCTCAGTAAAAGCTGCTTTACCAAGAGTTTTTGGTGGAAACAAAATGCTTCCGTTATATCTGGGACTTGAAGCAGACCTCCTGGTTTGGATTTGCCTGCAAAACGCTTGTAAAATGTCCAATATTTTTTTCTTCTTCTTGCACTAGTGGCATGTAAGAAAATGGAAAATAGAAATGAGTATGATAATGATGTTATTGCCATAAATTGTTTTGTTTCTTCTCCTACTCTTTGTTCCTCAGACTGTAAGGCCTGGAAAAGTTCATGGAAAATACCTCTTACTTGGTATCAGCTTGGTCTTGGATGTGATGACACACAAATCTCAGGTGATGCTTATAATGAGGTAGTAGAGAACCTAACTTATACTTTCTTCTGCATTTTCAGCTTGTTTGATGCCCTTTGATTTCCAATAATTTTAAAGAGGTTTTCTAGGGGAGACTTCCTGGATTTGCACATACTTCAAAAATGTATATATTTTTTAACATTCTTACCTCCTGATGTTTCTTTTTATTTTTCAACTTCTGGTTTGAGGTATTGAATCTTAGCATTATCATTGTATATTGTGCTATCTACTCTAGGACCATTGAAGGATCCAAGCCAAAATGTAACTGCTCAAATGTGTCAGAAAAATATATGAACGAATATCAGGATACCTTTGCCTCAAGAGCACAGTGATTTTAGAAAGTCCGATGAAGGTGCTGCCTTCTTTGACACCAATGTTGCCAGCCAACAACACCTTGGGTAACTGTAGCTACCTGGTCCTGCAAACACCCCCAAATTCTGCTCTCAGTTTCACCTTGTCCTCATTCTAGCATGAGCTTCACCTGTTCACCAACCACGCGCTGTGTGCCCACACTTCCCTACCTGCATGCAGGGGACGTGGGCATTTACATCGCCCCGCTGCTGCTAGCCCACTTCACAACCATGGAGCAAGTCATTCTGGATCTCATGTAACTTGGTGATCCATGAGTTGGTATCTAATCTGAGAGAGAGAGAGAGATCTCTCTGTAGCCAGTGGAGAGAGATGGGAAGAGAAGGATGGAATAAGAAGATGGCGCAGGATAGCATGTTTCATCCAAAGAGATGTATGAGGTGGCTAAAATAAATTATTTGTCTCTGGAAGAGTTTCTTCCTTTCCACTGTGCTTTGGAGGATCCAGAACAACTATCTTAGATCTCAATCCTCAGTTTTACATGGCTAAAGTTACAAGTGATCAATACCATTTTTTTTGTTTATTTTGTTATCTCAGTAAATTCTTCATGAGGGAAGTAGTGCTTCCTACCCACTGGAGTAGTAACTAGAATAATGGCATCTGATTTCAGATGAGGCCTATAAATGACTGTCATAAAATAAAATTACTTTGCTGCTTTCTGTTCTTTCATTACTGATTCTTCAAGGTTTTCATCAGCTTTACAACATGGATTTTAAAATACCATGTTTCTGTGGGGTATCAAACATAAACACTTAGACAACAAACAGCCATTGGTTTAGGAAAGACTTCTAGTATTTGAAATAACTTATAGATCCAGTTGGCTGCTCAGATAACTGAATTCAAAATACAGGCTTGATCCCTCAGGCCAATTGGCTTTCATAATTTATTCCAGGTGTTTTATATACAGCAATGCCAGTTGCAGAATATTCGTACCTGTATACCTTTTATTGGTATAAATCTCATTTATAAAGTGGGGTAGCCCCAGAACACGAGGGAGCGTCTGTAGATACTGTTGGAGAAAGAACTTCACAGTCCCTCTAACTTCCCCTGCTTCTCTTCTTTTCTCTTCCACTGCTGGAGGATTCTGCTGTGAAGCCTTTACTCAGTTTTGCTGGTTTATTGTTGTTTACTGAAGTTCAAAACGTCTGGAAACTCTTCTTCTCCCCACCACTCTCGTCCTAGAGCACCTGGTAATGTAGCACGGTTTGGTCCTGTGATCCTCGCTTTGCTATTTCAAGCATTACAGAACAGAATAGGATCATAGAACAGCCCAGGTTGGAAGGATCCAAAGACCATCTGGTTCAACCTTTCATGGAAATGGGAGCCTAGATGAGATTATCTAGCACCCTGACCAATTGCATTCTGGAGACCCCTAGCAATGGGGACTCTACCATGTCCCGTGGAGGTTGTTCCACTGACTGATTGTTCTCACTGTAAAAATTTATTATGTTAAGATGAAACCTCTCAACTTGTACCCATTGTCTCTTGTCTTTTCCATCTGGCTCCTTGTGAAGAGACAGCCTCTGTCCCCTTTCTAGCTGCCCTTTAAGTACAGGAATACTGCAATGAGGTCCCCCTTGAGCCTTCTCTTCTTCATGGAGAAAAGACCTAACTCCTTCAGTCTTTCCTTATAGGGCAGGTTCTCCAGTCCCTTGATGATTTTCGTGGCCCTCCTTTGGACCTTCTCCAGTCTTCCTGCATCTTTCTTGAATTGTGGGGACCAAAACTGGATACAGTACTTTGGGTGCAGCCTGACAAAGGCTGAGTAGAGTAGGAGGATACTGTCTCTATTCTGCTAGCAATGCCCCTGCAGATGCAGCCCAGGAGCCGATTTCCCTTCTTTGCTGCAACGGTGCACCGGTGACTCATGTTCAGCTTGTTGTTCACCAGGAACCCCAGGTCCCTTTCCGCAAGGCTGCTCCCCAGCCACACAGATCTTACCCTGTACTGGGCTCTTTGGTTATTTTGTCCCAGGTGCAGAACTGTGCACTTGTCTTTGTTAAACTTCATGCAGTTCTTGCTAGCCCACCCTTCCAGCTGTGCAGGTCTCTCTGCAAGATAGCTCTTCCTTCTGATGTGTTCACCTCACTGCCCAGTTTGGTGTCATCAGCAAACTTGGTGAGGATGCAGCAAACTGCCAGAAGGCTGCTTGCCACACTGCCTGAATTTTCAGCTTATTTCTAGTTGATTCCACATTTTTTTTCTAACTTACAAATGTCTCCACCGAATCTTTGCCGCCTCTGCTCACCAGTGCAAAATCTTGCAGTAACAGTGGGCAGGTGGGACAAAGCGGAGCATCCTGGGTGTCCTGGGAGCCTCCTGGAGTCACATGGGTGACAGTTATAGCACCAGCACTCTGTCTGCCAGGATGGCTGAATGCAGATGCCAATCATTATCGTCACTTAATTTCCATACCATATGTCATTATTAGCTGTACAAAAAAATGTTACATTTTCTTTTTTTTTCAGGTAGAATAGGATACTTGAGCCTTATGATGTTCTTTAGCTATCCCAAATCTTCTTTTCACAAGGCAGTGATTCTTCCTGCCATCTTAGCTTCCTGGTCCTCAGAAAGGAGCAACAGTTAGTCACAGGAGCAGACACTGTTCTTAGCAGTTTTTCTCCTTTTTTTATCCTCTTGATTTTTTTTTTCCTTTTTAGTCGAGCCCACTTTGATGTTTAATCTTCCCTTTATTCTTCCTGAACCTTCAATCCTTGCTTTTCATATTCCTGTCTGCCATCCGTGTTTCAGCATTATATAGTGAATAAAAGTATTTTATGAAAATATGAATCCACCCAACTATTTCGTTTCGGATGCTATGGTGCAGGCTCTATACAGTTACTGAATGACATGCTATTCTGCAAATCAACTGAATGTTCTTCATTTTTCTATTCAATATTGTTTAAGATTTCCTTCAATCAAGAGGAAACATTCCTACAAACAAAAATGAGAAGAGATTTTGAACACACAAGTGAAGTATGTATCATATATTGTAATCAGGTATCTGTTAAATATAAACATAATACACAAATCATCAGACTTAATCATCAGGGTACATATGCATTTTTTTCATACATAAATTATACTGGCATTCAGCCATAAGGAATTTCATTCTCCCACATTATTACCACTTTATTTATTGTAAAGTGCTGTTGGTGCTGGTATGTGGCTATAGCAGGCAAAGGGCAGAATAACTTCAGAAAACAGGCTCCTCGGGAGACAGCTGCAGATGCTTTTCATCAGTGGTGCTCAGGAAGCAGGAGTGCTAGGTGGCCCATGGGATGTGCATGGCATGGGGCACCGGGGCTCATTGCAAAGGAGAAATAAGAAACTGAATGCAGTGACAATATATTGAGCCATTATAACTCTTATACACACAAAGGCAATCTGCTGTTTGCATGAAAGGTGGTGGCACTCCACCGGGGAGGGGAGGGGAGGGAAGGGGCAGGGCTTCTTGCTCAAGAAGTTTAAAAGAATGGGAAATTTGTCTTCAGCTTTAAGGGAGGCAGAATATTTTTACTGCCTAAAATAACTGAGTTTGAGGAGATCTCAGAATGGCTGTTAAAATTAAAGTCCACATTTACTAGTTGCATCTACAATGCTTTTATACTGGTATTTATATAAGTCTCTATGCAAGACTTAACAGCACGCTCACCCTCAGATTTGTGTGTTTCTGTTATAGCAACATTTATGGTACCAGATTCTGCATTAGCTGAGTGTGCAGGCGTTTCTCTACATGGGGACATGGAACTGGCAAAACAAGAGCAAAAGCTCTGTCCTTATTACCAGGCATGCTCAACACTTCTGCCATCACCACCTTTCTCAGCAGTGACCTTCTGCAGGGGACGTAATGATCTCCAAGTCCATCCTTCCACCAGACTCAAAGCCGTAGGCAAGGGAGGACTTGAAATGAAACATGATGCCCAGCTCATGCGCTAAATCCAAAATATATTTTTGCTGGGAAAATCTCAATCTCAATGCTTATTAAATCCATCTGCTGATCAATTGGTGTTTCTATTTCTACTGGTCCTTGGCAGCTCAGATACATTGTGACTGACTGGTTCAGACAGCTAGTTCAGAACAAATTGTACTAATTGCACACAACCATTTTGCTTCTAGACTTCTGCCTGTGTAAGAATATCCTAGAGCTAATCTTAGGTATGGTACCTATTTGATTATTTCCCTAATTAAACACGGGTGACTGCATGTTAGAACATTTGCTTCAAACAACATTTTATTTCGGGGGGTCATGACTTGGCTCCCACTGTTCCCCCAGTGACGGGGTGCTCTGGAGGCTGTTTTATTGCACGTGCTTCAGGCTGCCTCGCCTGGCAGCATCAGTGGAGTCAGCATCATTTAGCATCTCTGCCAGGAGCGCTCAGGCCTGCCCCAGGACAGGGAAGAGACAGGAGCGAGCTGAGCAAGGCTCTGCGCTTTCCCAATTACGCTGGTTTCCCCCGGGAGGGCGGAGGAATCGAGAGAGGACAGGCAGCAAACAGACCAAGGCATCTGCTCCTGTTTTTCTCTGTCGACTTGCTGGGGGACCTTTCTAGCTCAGCGGGCCCAGCAACTCCCACTCCCAGGAGAGCCGTCGTTAGCGGATTACTAAAACACACGGTGTGCCTGTCTTATGGCTGGATTTATTAACAACGTCATTCCAAGTCTCCTGATGATCACTCCTGTGCTCTCTCGGGAATAACTTGCATGGCTGTACAGGAAAAAAAACTACCTTTCTGTTAAGAAAGCTATTAAGTGACAGCTGTAAGAAAATGTATTAAGCTACATAATTTGGAAGCCTTTCCAGGAACAGTCCCTCCCCCCAGGTTTCTAGTGAATATGTTATTGGCAGGGAGGCAGAAACTCTTTCAGCTGTGGTGTTGAAAAAATTAATAGCTTCCTTAAGGAGCCGTGACATTTTGAAAAGCCAAGGCTCTGACATCCTGCAGAGCAGCATGTTCTGGAGAGCCTGAAGCTGTCCCTGTCTCCATACCTTCATGGCTCCAGAATGCACCGATGGGAGAGCTGCTCCTCCTGATTTGGGTATAAATATTACTCTCTTAATTCCAAAGAATTAAAGATTCACTCAACAACAGTACGAGAACTGGCTCATGAAAGTGACATTTGGGGCTAGTTAGGTGGTCGGCAGGACCAGCCACCTCCTGGGATGGCTCCTGTGACTTACTAATCACAGAGGGAAGCCCAGAGAGGTTCCTTACCCAGTCTTTGAAGTTTACAGGCACGCTACAAGTCTTGAGTCACTGATCTTCCTGATTGCGCATTGAAATGTAAAAGTATCACCAAATAAAATAATATAGCCCTGAAGAACACAGTTTAAAGTAAAACTACTGATAGAGGTTTGACTATAAAAGTGTGAAGAATGCCACGGTAATCATAAACTCCAGCCTTAAAAACAAATTGCATAAACTAGAAATTTATGTGGTTGAACCATTATAAAGTAATTCTGTATTCTGTACTGTGGTGTTCAAAGAACACTAAATCTAAATCTGGAATATGTTATTTTCTAACAAAGTCATTTAACCTGTAAAATCCTGCTTCTTTAACATACTGCAATATTTGATGAGTATAAAACCTCAAAGGTTAAAAAATGCCACATGTCATATTAAAATCTCAAATTATTAGAACCCAAAGGTCACCATGTTAGTTGGAGATTAGAGTTTCACAGTTCAGTTTCCTCCCCATTTTGCAGAGGGCTTCTCTTCTGTACAACAAAAGTCACTTTTTTCCTAAAGGTTAATTTGCGAGTCTAGGTTTGATTCAGCACTCTCCATGAATTACCTGCCTTGTAAGTCAAGAGCAATATCAATTCTGAGCCCTTCTTCACCAGCGGTACGCAGGCACTTTATTGGAATGGAGGGACAGCACTGGGCTCTGTATTCAGTTGTACTGTAAGTTGCATCTTTTCCGTAAATTAATGGGGTTATTGGTACTTGCCAGTACATCTGGAATTCATTCTCTCTTGTTACAGCCCTTCAGTATTTAACATCAGGGCACACCACCTGGGATAAACGTGGAGACTTCTCTAAGCAGGAGAGATGGGTAGGATCCAACGTGCATTGTTGTATGGGATGTAAACTGGCTCCTACATGTCTGTCTTTCTCCATTCGCCAATGACTGTAAACGACTAACTTGGATTAGATTGATCCTGCCTCTTTGTCTTTCGAGCCAATTTTTTCTGCAGCTAGACTCCTGCAGGAAGTTTATGGTCTGCCTTTTTTTGGGAGATCAAGTATTCCCCATAAAGATATCCTTCCCCATGGAAAATGCCAGTAATTGAAGTCCAGGAAGGAAAGTCCTTGTTGTGGGTAGGAGAAAGAACACAGAAAAGAAATGTTTGCTCAGATATTGAGGTAACTATAGTCAAGTTAAGGGATCAGGTTTTGGTTTTTTTGGTTTGTTTTTTTTTTTTGGTTTTTTTTTTTTTGTTTTTGTTTTTGTTTTTTTTGTTTTGTTTTGTTTTGTTTTTTTTTTAACAGAATGGTCTTCCTAGGGGAAAAAAGTGCCATTCTGCTAATATAAGAATGTTTTCTAGGAAAGTGCTGATTTTTTGCAAAATGTTAATGGGAAAAATCAGACATTCAGCTTAAAAGATTTTTTTGTTGTTGTTTCTTTTTGTGGCAATAATATGCTTATGTTACATTTTGTATATCTATACATAATTTCTTATATACTTATTTCACTATGATTCAAATATTGAGGCAAAATAAAAAATCTGAACAGCACCATTCAAATACAGCATTTTGAGTATCTCAGAGCTTTTTGGAAGTCCCACATCAATTTTTTTTTTTTTTTTCCCAGAAGCCTGCATTTTCTGTGAGATTCTAATGATCCTTTACTTTTGAGGAAGAATTTTAAAAAGTCTAGTTGACAGAACTGTGTGTGAATAATAAGTCCTTGTTGTCAATCATTCCTAACACTTTACATTATTTAACTTTCCCCTTCTCAGGTGGTGGGTCTAGCTGGTGCTCCTAGCGAGCTGTAGTCCCTGTATCTGTGTGCCTGTTTCCTACTAACTAGCAGTTTTGTCTTTAAGCATAGAGTATGCATAGGTGAGCAGAACTATACAAACACAGGTGCCTGCTATAACAGTAAATGCCTTGTTGATTACTTAAATTAAGACCAATTTCAGAACACAGCTGCTTGGTACACTAACACGTCTCCCTTAGCTACTGTTTTTAACAAGCTGTGAAACCTGCTCAAGGAGCTTTTTGTCACATCTGCTAGTAAATATTGAGTATATGATAGAGCAGTTGCATGCAGAATAATGAGAAGTTTTGTTAAAAATATCCAAATTTCACAATGATTAGGGTTTGGTTTTTTTTTTTTAATAGATGAGTTCTTTGAGCTTGGCTAACAGTGATGTGTCAAAGTTCAGCTTTTTACAAGACAAAAAATGCCAACCTGTCCTTGGATTTAGCAGTAGGGATATTTAAGATATATGTGTACTTCCAAATAATAGTCCAAAACCAAATGATCTAAGGATAGGTAATTTCCAATACACAAATTATATAGTAGAAAAGAACAGAGCAGGTGGTTTGGGGGCTTCCTTTTGTCAAAATCTGGCGTTTGATGTACAGATTCATAAAACATTAGAAAGGAGGAATGGAGTTATACCTAACTTATACCTAAGTTAGCCACCGGGATCTCACTGACCCCAGTTTTTAAAGAGTGCCAAGGAGCAATGAGGCTGATGCCCAACCTCTGCACAGGGGAAATTAATGCAAAATACACAAGTAACAGAATTAGCGGGTATTTTGTATAAGTCACCTATGTCAGAAGCATTGATGTGGCCTGGGTAAGGAGAGGTTTTGCTGAAGTTCCTCAGGGGAGACAATGGGAATGTGGATGTGGTAGCCTGATTGACAGACCCCATTCGGAGTCCTGAAAGGTTTTCAACAGATTCTTTCACAAAAAACTTTTAAGGAAACTAAGTCATGAAATAAAAAAGACAGTCCTTGTGTTGCTGATTAGTTGTTTGAAACTGAAAGTTTGAGTAAATTTTTGAAGGCATTGAGGGTGGGGGAGGGAGGTACCAGTGGATTCCTGTTGAGGTCTGAGCTGGCGCTTGGGCTGTTCAACATATCCGTAAACAGGAAGGGATGAACGATGGCATGAAAAAGGTTGCTGATGTTTCAGAATTATTCATAGAAGGATTAAGAACAAGGGCTGAATGTGAAGACTGGCAGAAAGATGTTTTGAGACTGGAGAGTAAAATGGCAGGTGAAATTCAGTGTAGATAAACGAAAGCAAGGCACAGAGGAAACCCCCCTAAGTTTGCATATAAAATGATGGCCTTTCAGCTGACCATTACCTCTCAAGAGTAAGACCTTGAGGTTATAATAAATATTTCCATGAAAATGTCAGCCTCAGTGCTCAGCAGTGGTCAAACAAGAAAATGCAAATGTTAAGGATCATTAGAAGAAAACAGAGAACAAACCAGAAAATGTCATAATGGCATTGTATGAATTCATGGTTTGCCCACATCGTAAGTATTGCATAAAGCACAGGTCCCTTCATTTTCAAAAGAGATGGTGGAGATGAAAAAGGTTCTGTGAAAGGCAACAAAAAGTGATTATGGGTATTGAATAACTTCCATGTGAACACCAACTAAGTAAACCAGGACTCTTCAGTACTGGGAAAGAAGCCGGTACAGAATGGGAAAAAGCAGAGGCATGAAACACTATGAGCCACATGAAGAGGAGGATAGAGGCTGATATATTCACTGCTTCTTCCAATACAAGTCATAGAGGCATTTAACAGAGGTTGTACAAGGCAGGTTAAAAAAAAAAAAAA
>VXBL01003097.1:539154-768329 GCA_013400195.1 Aramus guarauna
AAAAGAAGATATGTATTTCACCCAGTGGGTAGTCAGCCTGTGAACGAAGTACCTGTGGCTGTTGTGGATGCTGAAGCCACAGGGGGAGACTGGACCAGTCCGTGGAAGAGAAATAAATTGACAGTTCCTAAATACCTACCACATCCAGCTCAGAGCGTTCCTGGGGTGAAAGTAAGTGGAGGCTGGGATTGTATTAGATGAAGGCATCACTTTATGACAAAGACCCTGTTACCACTGTTTACTAGACTTCCATCGGTTAAAACATATCTTTCATAAAGACGTATCTTCTGTCTAGTCTTGATCAGAGTATATCCAGGGAGTGGAAAAATGTCTGTGCCCCAGCAGAGGTGGTACCGTGCCGAGGGTGTGCCAGCGCAGCGCTGCAGGAAATAGAGCAATACAGGTCTTTGGAGGGAGAGCTGGCAGAGAGCAAGAAACAGAGGGGAAGAAAAAACAACCCAAAAAAGGTTGTTGAGGGAAATAAATTATTTAAAAGTTGAGTTGGGGGGTGTGGGACAAAAGGAGCTAGATCCGTTGGAGTGCAAGGGCAGACAGGGCTGCTTTGTGATTTACAGAAGACTGTTAAATACAGGACTGCTGTGAAGACTCCTGTTCTTCAAGCTACTTTTAAGCAGTGTAATGATATCCCTTAGTTCTCTCTGAATTTTCCTGTCTTCATCTTCTAGGAAGTTTCTCATTCTCCTTTCCTTCCCTGGAATAGAGAGACCTTTAATTCGTGTTATTCTATTTTTGCTAAGGTACGCCAATAAAGATCAACCTGGGCATGCCTATTTTGCCTAAAATACATATAACAAGGTCAGAAGCAAGGAACAGAATTTCCAAAGAGCATCACTTCTATACTCCTCCAAATATTTTTTACTTTGGGAAAGGAAATAGCTCAACATTAAACACTGGTATATTTGGCAAAACTAAACACTTCTCTTCCATAATACCAAATTAAAATGAAATCTAGAGATCTAAGGACTTCAGTAGGTCTACCTATGTTGATGAAGTAAGTAAAATTTGGTTCATAAAGTGATAGAGAATTACTAGTCTACCTTAATATACTCAATCTACTTTAAAAGTACTAATTTCCCAAACAAGCAAATTTTTTTTTTTTTTTTCATCATTCATGTTTACTTAAGATGTATACATTTCATTTCCATGAACTTTATGTTATTACAGTTTTCCCTAAAGACAGTGCTGGATTTTTTTATGGTGGGTGTGAAAAAAGAATCTGTGATTAAATTATCAGAGAGGTTACAGTAGGTATTTGAATACAATAGTCAGGAGGCTTCCCTATTATTTGACTTGCAATTAAATGGGCTTATATGCTGAAAAGCAGAAAGGTGACAGCGCTGGGGAATATTGCAAGCCATATTTTTGGCCTTAATTAGTTCAAACCTTATATCTGCTTCTGTGGATTCCCCCTTCCCTTTTAATTACAGAGGCTAAAAATCTCTACCGTGTCTAGAAGGCGACATAAAGATAGGTGGCAGCAAGGATCCCAAACTGAGGAAAATTGTGCCGCCACTGGTAAAATGTCTCAGCAAGTATGTCTTTTTTCTTCTTGCCATAAAAAGCACCTACAAATTAACAAAACATCCCCTGTTGTTTATTCATTTACATCATCAAACTTTTGCTCTGCGTACTGTGGAATACATAAAAAGACACAGACTTCTTCAGGACAACTTAAAGACTAATAATAAAGGGGGAAGTTGAGATGGTAACAAAAGTATGTGAGTTCAGAGTTTGTGACCGTAGGAAAGCACTGTGTGACCCCAGTGAGGTGCCCCCTTAGCCAAAGGGGGCTGCAGTCTTCTCCTGGTGGTTGATTTGTAACTGCAGGAGGGGACAAATAGATTTTTTCCCCTGCCATGTTACATCAGTGATTTGCAGTTCAAAGATGGGCACAGCTCTACCCTTGCTGATGGAGGCTGATGTAATCCTTCACCTTTGGTCTTTAAGGACACTTGAGTATTTCAAGGGCCTGAAGGACAATCCTGTTTCTCTGGCAGGTGCCTTTATCACTAGCCAATACAGAGCATTTTTTGTCATGAAGTATTATTGAACTGACTAGTATGTTCATATATATTTCATCTTCCTTCTGATAAGCCAGTGTGGAGACCTGCAAAGGCCTGGAGCAAGAAGGGAACCATCTGGGTGCTGCTGTTTTTACAAATCTGACCATTAGCATTGCAAAGTACAGAAGGTACAGCAACAAAGTGCTCTTGAGAGGGAAGTCTTACAAACTTGTGAGAAAAAGTAAAGAGGGAGGAAAAAAAAAAAAAAAGAAAAAACATTCTTGAGAAGCTCTGGGATTGTGATATCACCTAATATTTGTAAAGTGAAGCAGAAACCTTTTTCTCCTGTACCAAACATGATGAGACATTGTCTGGGCAAAACATTAATGTCTGCAGATCTCAAGAAGGGAAATGAAGAGACAAAAGTGTAGGATGAGAAAGATAATGCTAGAGGAACAAGAGGAAGCATCAGAATGTATTCTTCCAAAAGACACAACCAAACTTCAGTAATTTACTGGATTCTTGTGAAATTACTTTCTTCTTTTTAGATTTTAAATATATATATAAGTAATTAAAGGGTTTGGTACATTTATAATAGTTTGGTAACGCTTCCTGTTTATTTGTAATAATTGAATCTTGGGTTAATAGCTTTTTCTGTGCTTGCTTATGAACCTCCTTCCTTCCAGAAAGAGAAAACATCCACAGCTTAGTTTCACTGTCCCTCTCCATCTCTCTGAGTCTCTGAGGACGTCTCTGAAGAAAAATAGCTTCAGGAATTATCTCCATGTAGTGCAGTCAGCAGTGATATAAGGAAGCACCATTCTAGCTAAGGTACTTGTAAATATTGCACTCTAATAAGATTAATGAGAGCTTGAACGGCCATATATTCACTGTTCTAAATAATTATGCTTATTTCCCTTGCTGATGTACCCACTTGCCAGTGGTGCTTGGTGGCTTGGCAAGCCAAGAGACTTTGCAGTGGTGTCCTTGGGGCCGGGGGCAGCCCTGGGGATGCAGAGAGGCCACCCCGTGAAGCTCACATGAGGTCTGGAGCCGGCCAGTGCATGAACGTGGAGAGGACACCTGGGTTTGAGTCGCTCAGTGACGGTGCTGCTTGTCTTTCATGCGTGCTGCTCTTGCAAAGTTAAATCTAAACCCAGAGGTATTGCTAAAATTCCTCTGGAGCATGGGAAAGTCCAAGGGACTGAAAGAGAGGATAAGCTGTACTCTCGTGGCATAGGTTTGATGATGTTGAGAATGAAAAAAAGATACAGTCGCTGAGAGATCTGAGTTCTGGTTTACTCTAGCAAACTTTGATTTTCCCCTCACTGTTTCACAGTGAGATCGATCATATTTTCCTTTCCTTTACAGTTTCAAATTGTGTGATATCAGAAGATGTTCAAGTTTCCTTGGAATTTTTACCTTTTAGAGTTGTGGAGAAAGCCCTGATGTTAAGACTTCTGAGCCCACTAAAAGCTGAAAAGACAAAAAGCTTAAAAAAAAAATAAAATAAAAAAATCAACATTTTAAAAATTAGTGTCTTAGTATTTCTAAGACAATTGCCTCATTTTTAATCCTGAGTCAATGCTTTTGAACACATGGCATTGGCTGCAATGATTTCCTCATCTGTAAAATTGGGATAAATATAATTAACTGCCTCAAAGCAATGCTGGAAAGTTAATCACTTAGAAGAACATGTGAGATGCAAGTTACTATATGCCTATAAAGTACTAGTGTTAATAGTTACAATATCTTGGGCAGTTAAAATATAAATTTTGCTAAACTCAGGCTTTTAACCAACAACAGAGCGTAAAGTATGTTTTCCCTTTATATGAAATACCCTGGAGGAAAGCTTAAATCTATATTTACTGTCCAACAGAAGGGATGAGTTGGCTTGTTCAAGGCAAATTGCATTAAGTGTAGAAACCCAACAAAAACATCAATTACTGTGTTAGCCCTTATGCACTCAGCTCGAGGTTGTTCACCAATCATGTGGGAACAATTATCTTTATGGATTATTGATTATATTCAACCCTCAGGCAGCTGTGGGCCTCATAAGGCACTTTGTGGTTGCAAAAAGGGTAAATTTTGTAGGCTCTTTCAAGAGCCTTCCTGAATAATTTGAGAATGTATTAATCAACCTCTAGGGTATGTTATCACTAGTAATCAGACTAGATGGATAATTTGATTAATTAGGGATTTTTTCGGACATAAATAGGTACAGTAATAATGTTAGGTTAACTAAAAATATGAGGTATTGACACAAAGGTCTAATTCACGTATATAGAAGGAAAGCAGATTGTAAATACGTTGGGACTGGTGCTTGGAAACAGCCCTTGTTTTCTCCAGGGATTGCCGGAGGGAAGGAAAGGATAGCACATTTTTCTCCTGATGATTTCCTCAGTGCAGCATACCAACAGCAGTTTCTTCAGTTACTTCTGAACAATAGAGATTTTTTTGTTTGTTTGTTTTTGTTTTTGTTTTGTTCCTGAGGATGAACTGGCTCAAAATAACAGGATTTGAGGCAAAACCCACCAAAGTTGATGGAAACTCTTCACTTTTCAATGCTTCTCTACTGATGTAGGCCTCTCTTTGATTGTGAGATATTTGGCTCCTGTTTTACACGCAAGTCTTGTGTTTCCAGTTTGCTGCTATTTGGTCTTTCACAGGTTTTTCACATTCTTTTAGGAAAATAGTATTATCTGCATACTGATAATACAGCTGTGCTTTGTGTAGCATGTCCATTGTACATAAATTAGGGTTATTTTTTTCTGCCTAACATAGATACTTTTTTCCCCTTTAATCTTATAATTTTTTTGTTTTTATTTTTGGTTTTACTCTCATGGAATTTTATGCTACTCCAGTCCAGAGGAGACAGGATTGTAAATCCTGAATTCCAGCAAGTGCTTCCAGGAGAGCTCTGTGGGACAGGACTGCCCAGGAACTCGAAGAAAAACATGTCTTCTCAAGTCCTTGACACTTTAATGTCAATTAAAAGCTCCCTTCAGTTTTTCAGATTGGTGTTTTCCCACTTGCTCCTCAAAGGAGTGTCGAGATGTGCTCGGAGCACGTGCCGCTGTTCAGAAACGGGCCTGGCTGGGTTTCACTGGTGATGCAGATTTCACTGCCAGCTAAGCCACCACAGGAGTTGGAAATAATGAGGACTGAACTGTGGTTTAAGTTGTACCCCTCAAAAAAACCTGCCTAACTGCAGGTTGGACACATGTGTCTGTCCATTTCTGCTATTTACAAAAAATCTGATCCTGGAAACATAAACAGTATCAGTCATATTTTAGGCAACCTGTAGCGCAGTGGCTCGTGCACCTCTGAAGACAAGCAAGGTTTCAGAAATTTGTGGTTTGGGCTATGGAGCTGGCAAGCATTAGATAGCCCATACGCATGCAGGTCCCTTCTCTTTCTAGGTGGTAGGTCCTGCAAGTGATATATTTGCAGAATAAAAAGGCAAAAGTGCATGGACAAAATTTGCATGCCATTGCACAGTTCTGTTGCTAAGTACAGGCCTAACAATTAGCAGAATGAAACTGCAGAATGATGAATAACAATAAAGCTAGATTTAGACCTAGAGTCTTAGATTTTTTTAACAAGACTAATTTTGGCTGAGCATGTTTTTGTTAGACAGAAGACCATACCTTGCATATTAGATTTCAGCATTCCTATCTCAGAGAAATTCATATCTGAAAACACATCTGTGGCTCATTGTTAATTAACAGCTACAGAAAATGTAAGCTGAATCCCAAATGTTGTGTAAAGCATATGATCAAAAACATGTGTTTATTTGCAGCCAGTTTAATATTCCTGTTATATTGCACCTTGAACCAGAACCTCACCCAGTACATATGAGACCTTATCCATGAGACAAAGGTATCCAGCATATTTATGTTCCTGCAATTTCTGGACAACATTTGGAACTGTATTTGCTTTGTATTTTTAAGAAAGAAACAGCAAGAATGACAAGTTCTTATATAGTGTAGCTTTATACATTTGCTAGATGTTTATTGCTAATAGAAACATGGAAAACAATATTTTACAACCAACTATCAACAGAGGGAGGAAAATGTTTATGAAGACAGAGATCTAGAGGAAAATGTTCTCCTGTCCTCTGGGAAACTCTTTCCCAAACACGTGTGAGAGAAGGGCACTTGGGCTTCTTACGTGACTGTCGAGTGCGCAGGGTACTTCTTTGGAGATGTCACACAGGAGCTTGTTTAAACCAGGGGTTGATATTGATCTACACAACAGCTGTAAAGCAAAGAAGAAAAATATAGTGTGTGGGGAGAGAAAGAATGAAAAGTGTGTCTGTGCTGAGCAAACCGTGACTCTACGGGCAGCCTGAGGTGTTCTTTGGCTGGGGGGACTTTTAAAAGCATATGTTTTCCATGTACCTTTCATGTAAGCTGGTGCAATTTCCTAAATAAATTGATATTTTTCTCCATAAGGTTTGTACTGCTTATGTTTGCCATCTCAGAAGCTGTGCACCTGTCAGACCTTCTGCCTGTTACGTAGCACGTGTTCTTGGACTCCTTTCTTTTGCAGATCTGGATCTGAAGTCTTGAGAAGATGAAGTGTCCTTCCTTATCTCTTTCTTCTTCTTCCCCGTGAAAGTCAGGCTGTTAGCATGTGTGGGGGCAGTGCATCTCAATCGCCTCCTGCCAGAGCCCTGATAAATCCAGCAGCGCGTGGCAGTGAAGTGGTTGGCAGACCTCAAAGATAAGTAAGATAAATGCTGTGCACTTTTCCAGTGAAGATCTTCATAAAAATATGAAGTCACTCAGGCTGTGATCAGGGCCTCTTCTTTTGGAGAGCTGCTGTATTTTCCCATCTGCTGCATAAGGCTTATTTGTAAAACATGTGAGTTTGGGGAAATGAGATAGTAGATCATGTAGTATCTATTGCAAAAGCGGTAAGAGCACTGCTAATAGACATTATTGTTAGAAGTGGTGGTGAACCTGGCTTGATCTGCCTCTTGTAAGGATGCCAACTGTCCAGAGAAGGCTTAAGGCAGCTCTGAGTAGCAGAGGTCTCATTTTGTCCCAAACCCTCCACAGAAAGGAGGGTCATGTGGTGTTGGACCTGGCACTGCTATGCCTGGACAAAGAAAATAAAGGGAAATCAGCAGCCAGCATACAGGTTCTTCTTCACCAGGCATTGCTGCTTATGCCTGTCAAGCTCCAGGTTATTAAAATTATTCAAATGGGGGAGCAAAGTGCTGAAACCCCCCCTTCTTTTTATAAGTCATATGTGGGAGTGGACTTGCCCTGATAGTGGGATGTCCACCTAGACATCAGCCCAGGGAAATATAGTGGTACCAGGGCTGAGGCTGCTAGGGAACTTAACCCAAGACTTAGTGTCTTCAGTTTTGGCAGTATAACTCAATACTGAGTGTGGATGCCTGCAAGCCTGGGCTGGTATCAGCTGTACTAGTAAAAGTGATAGCTGGTATTTATAGAAAGGACAAGTCTGTGGTTGCCCTGGCTTACACAGCGTGGCAGAAAAATGAACGTCACCTTTGCTTTCCGCTTCTTGACTTGTCCTGTTCTATGCTACGTATCTATGTTACACTATGCTATCTATGCTGTGCTGTCTATTCTTGGGACAACCCCCGGCCCCCAGCTAAGGTACTGTGAATGAGGGTCTGCCGCTTTCTGAATCACAGGGGTAGGGCAACAGAGAGAAGACAAAGACCTGCTCTCTTCCATCCACCGTACCGCAGCAGGTAGACAATCTCATTCTCTAAAGCTGCCAGTATTTTCACAGACACTAAGTTTTACATAAGGAGGTGAAGAAAATTAATTAAACTGAAGTAGAGCATTGAAGGTGGGCTGAAGATACATCATTTTGTGTTTGTTACATCTGTTCAGGCCGTGTTTTAAACAAATCATGCCCTCATTGCCAGATAGATTTTCGGTAAATGCTTTATCTACTGGTCTGTGTAATTTTAACATTTCATTCAGTAACTCACATTGCTATATAACAAAATTATAACAGTGCCTCAGTGAAAAGATGCCAACTTCTTATTGCAGTAGTTTAAGCTCCAATTCATTTGAAAAAAAAAACCCAAAACTGTTTCAAAATTATATATGATTGATGCCCTTCAGCTACAGAATAGGTAGACACTCATGATTTTCCTCTTTTACTATTAAATTTATTTGAAATACAAGGTAAAGTACATTAGTTAACCTATTACTTAAAGACCATAAAACTGTCATCTTTCTGGCACTATAGAAAGTTCCTCCAGAATGTGAACAAATGCCTGCTTTTTCCAGCTGTGATACGTGCTTTAATTTTACTGGCATGTTATTACGCTATCCTGTGTGCTAGCTCTCTATACTTTCCAGAGACCATGAAATCGTGTAACAAGGTTTGCTTTTCTTCTACTTAGTAAGAGAAATACAACCTCCCAGTCACTCTCTGAGTGGCATAGGCATTTCCCAGGCTTGTTTTCCAAAGAAGAAGCTGTCAGAAGCCCACAAAGCCTGTTATTGAGTCATTTATTATATTTGAACTGTGGTTGAGTTTGGACCCCCTAGCTGAGATCAAGACTCTATCAATCTAGGCAATGTATAGCCACGTTGTAAGACAGTCTTTACCTAATGATTGGGCAGAGTGGGCAGAAAGTACAGCATTTTGGGGGTGCTATACCTCCACTATTGGCTGGCTCTGGGAGGAGTCACTGGCAGGTCATAGCAGGAACTTCCAGGCTGATGGTGAGCTGCTCCCTCACCCAGCTTCCAGCATCCCATCACCGTGGGAACACAGGGAGGCTGCATCCCCCTTCCCTCTGCTGAGCCCACCGAGCTGTCACAGAGAAGAAGGATATGGTGTAGAGGGTAGGGGATGCTTCCTGAGCTGCACTGCTGCACCTGATGAATTTCAGGCAGGTGAGATTTACAGACGGCTTGAGGTTTGGCTGTGGTTCTAACAGCAAATCGCCCCAAATGAGACTGGGCCTCTTTTAGCATAGCCCTGGGCACCAGGAGATGGCATGGTGTGCCCGGATCAATGGGGGAAGATCACTTGCTGCTGTCAGCATGGGATAAGGCTTCCTCAAAGGCTCTGTTAGGCACTAAGGAGAGTTTCACATCCCTGTGCCATGACAGCCCTTCCGACAGGCTTTGCCTGGCACAGCCAGACACATTGTCCATGGCCCTGGCACAAGGGAGTGGAGACACAAGGGACCATCAAACAGAACTGTTTGGCCTGTGTAGCAAGTAATGACAAAGGCTGGGAATTTGTGGGGAGCAAAGGAGTTACGTCCCTGGACCTGGGAACTGAGGTCAAAAAGCAGAGAGGACATTGTCCTAGGTGCCTCCTTCATACCTGTGCTTTGAGTGGTAGAAGGAATTAGGCTTTCTCAATCATAGCCCCCAGAACAAGTCACTTTGCCTTCTAATACAAACCAATTGGTCATGTACCCAGCAGAGCTGTTTGGGCAGATCAGTAATGGTTTGTGGCGTCTGTTACAAGACAAATAGGAAAAGTACTGTCTTTCATTATATGCAGAGGTTGTGCCTGAGTAATTATGTTGAGGAAACTGCATTATACTGGAACTATATGATAAGGGCTTCTTCACTGTGCCAGGTCACATTCGTTTTTCCCCACCATCTTTGCTGTTTGAAGGTGTCTTTCTGTGATTGTAGTCCAATTTGCCATATGAGAGATGTGAAATATGAAATCTTGATACCTTCAGTTCAGTCTTTGATAGATCTACTTTTTTTTTTTTCTTGGAGTTGAAGGTGCTATCTTTGATAGCTAGGTTTGACCTAAATCTATGAAGGTCAGAGCCCTCTAGAGTTTCTATTTTAATCCATATATTTCACCAGCTGTGGTATAACATGCTTTATTCTATAAAAAAAGACAATGAAATATTTTTGCTAGTTAAGAATGACCTTGGAAGTAATTCACGAATGTTGAGCACAGTAACACAGCTGCATGGGCAGGTTGTGTAAAACTATAGCTGTTAAGCAAAAAATATCTCAAAAAAATAAACCATGCACTGAAAAACTGTGGTCAGACACATGCAAAATAATAAATCTTTAAAAAATTCCCACCAGTAACAGGGAAATTCTTTGTGATTGGTGGGATTTGCTTGTGTCCCAGCTGATTAAAAGTCAATGGTCATTCAGTCATGCTGTACTGTATACAATTTAAAAGGCAATTTTCCCACCATTTGCAGGAAAGCTTCAGATTTGATCGATTATGTAGCTTTTTGCTTGAATTTTACCTGTACAGATCGACGACTGCCATACTATACATGTAGTACCTGAGCAAATAAACTAATTTTGCTATCATTTTATTTATGGGACACCTTAAAGGGATATTTACATTCTTTATATAATATTTACATTGTGATACATTCAGTTGTGACAAATGATTTTCCTTCAGGATGTTTACTCAGTTGTGTGGCTTGGCAAATATGATTTCACTGAGCAAGCAGTAATTTTGTTTGTTTGCCCCAGGCTGGTTTATTTGCCAATTGAAAGAATGCCTCACATGAAAGGACGGGTGCTGTCTGACGGGGTATGACCAATAATTTACAAGTCAGAAGTGGAAAATTTCACCAGAGTTGACATAATGGCTTCTTTTTTACTCTCTTACACCCAGTTTCATAGAATCATAGAATAATTTGGGTTGGAAGGGACCTCAAAGATCATCTAGCTCCAACCCCCCTGCCATGGGCAGGGACACCCTCCACTAGACCAGCTTGCCCAAAGCCCCATCCAACCTGGCCTTGAACATTTCCAAGGATGGGGCATCCACAGCTTCTCTGGGCAACCTGTTCCAGTGTCTCACCACCCTCATAGTAAAGAATTTCTTCTTAACAGCTAATCTAAATTGACCCTCCTTCAGCTTAAAGCCATTACGCCTTGCTCTATCACTCCATGCCCTTGGAGTCCCTCTCCAGCTTTCCTGTAGGCCCCTTCAGGTACTGGAAGGTTGCTATAAGGTCTCCCCAGAACCTTCTCTTCTCCAGGCTGAACAACCCCAACTCTCTCAGCCTGTCCTCACAGGAGAGGTGCTCCAGCCCCCTGATCACCTTCGTGGCCCTCCTCTGGACTTGCTTCAACATCTCCATCTTTCTTGTTTGAGTTAATTCACTTAGAGTAAGTTGTACTATCTCTGCACCACTGCAAGGGGATGCCCTGGGCATGCTCTGAGGATGCAGACTGGAGCAAGGAGCTGGAATTAGGCAGAGGGTACCAAACCAGTTTGGGCACTGTGCTTGCAGATAGGGTACAAGGGAATCTGGTTGCCTCTCAGTAGCAGCTGACTCAAATCCAAACGGTCTGTGTGGAGGGGCTTTCCCTGTGTGAAAAGAAGCAGCTGTGCTACATACGTGGCTAGGGAGCCACTGTAACTCTTAATAAGTATGAATAAGCGTATAACCTGGGACTTTGGATTTTGTTTGTGTGGTTCACTTCTTGTTCTGTTTTGCTTTTGATTTGCTCTTCAAGATTTTTTTTTTTTTTTTTATGTGAGAAGCTCATTCAGAGAATACAAGAAACAGCTACTGAGAGGAGTTTTTACCCTGTGGGGAAGCATTCAGCATCAATAATTTTCTTGTTTGTAGGTAGTGCACCATCAAGGTGGGAGAAAAGCAGCTCAGGTGCTTATCAAGCCCTGATGCTTCTTGAAGATCCTGCAAGCAGTCTGGCACCACAGCTACTGGAGGATCCCTGAGCCCCACTTACTGGTCCTTCCTCTGAGCAAGGATAAATAAAGGCAATGCTTTTATTTTCTCGCCATGTTTGTTTGGAGAGCGAAGATGGAGGAGCAGGAATTACAGCCCCCTTCCCCTGCTGGTACGTGGTTTTTGTGACAGCCCCACTGGCAGCACGAGGCTGCCCTCTTCTTTGGCAAACCTTCCTCAGAGTTCTCAGAAACATTCATATCACAAGGGTTTGACAGGCTAATCGTTCAGAATAAATCATGTTTTTATTTCATTTTTAAGTAAAAATTTGAAATAAATCTGCTTGTGGATGGAGACCAGTATAAATAAAACCAAAAGCTGAATGTCCTGCCTAGTATATCCCAATTAGCATTGGATTATTAGTCTGCCGGGTGCCAGCCTAGAAGTGGCAGCCTGCTTTGTAACACAGCTGGGCAACTCGTTAATTGTTTTTATTAATGAAGAAGCTTCCCTTCCTCAGCTATTTCTTAATGAAATTGTGCGTTCTTCCTTGGTTAATAAATCAAATCAAGCCACATTTGCACACATTTTTGTGATGAGCAGATTGTAGTTTGGATAAGAACATCTGAGTTTCAAATACAGCTCATAGATAATTAACACATGAAATACTGTATCTGACTGAGAGAGATTTGTAATGTTAAGAATACCGGATCCGATACAGAAAGAGAAATATTAGGAAATAACTTCCACATCAACTTAGATTGTATTTATCTTGGAAAAAAAAAAAAAAAAAGAAAAAGATTTATAGTTCAAATGCTCTTTATGGAATGATGTGTTGCAATTTGTAATAAGTGCATGGCACACCAAAGTGCTACTAAGAGACTGTTATTTCTTACCCCAGTCACTTGATGCAGGTGATTGTTTTGTGAGATTAATACTCCTGTCGCATAATACTTGCCCCTGTCTGGTGTTATGTCTTCCCCTTTATTGTGTCTATGAATCAAATGCAAATAAAATTATGGTGCCAGCAAAATTTGACAAGAATAAAACAGCATCCTTAGTCAATTTTGTGATGCCTGTGAAAGGCCAGCAGGGATTTTTTTTCCCCATTTTACTCATACTATTTAGTGATGGAATAAAAAGCCGTTCCCTCACCAGGTCCTGGAGTGGATCGGGCTGGTACAGACAGCAGCATCCCCTGCTCTGCTCTTCTGGCTGCTACTTGTGTGCTGTGGTGATGCAAGTGTACTGCAGCAAACTTGCAGAAGCTGAACAAAGAGTATGTGTCCGTTTGTGGTTTCTAACATTTTCTTGTGGGAACAGGGAAGGCTGTGAACTGTGCACTAAATTAAGACTGTCGGTCCCTGAAGTACACACTTTGAAAGCCATGGTAATTGGGACACTGGGTCATGAGAGTGCTGACAATTGGAACAACCTTTCCAAATGTAAGTAAGAATATGAACCACAATATGTAGGATCACATCCTGTGCGATTATAGTGCTAGCACTGGAGTAGGAGGGATTGTGGAAAGCTGTATCCACCACTGGTCCCATGACCCACTGCTCCACTTATGTGCGCTCAAAGGATGCACTCCACAAGGTGATGCAATACTCGGATGGACCACCTTGCTATGGCAATCGGTCACCCCTGGCTCCCCATTAAGCCCTGTCACTGATCCCCTTTCCCTTTCACCTTTCCTGTCAAAATTGCTGATATACTGGCTTCTCTGAGGTGCTAGAGAAGCAGCTCTCTACAAGGAGAAATTAATAAAGGAGAACAAATAACGAAAAGGATTGAGAAGGCAGGGAGAAGAGGGAGTTCCTGAAGGTTGCTCTAGGGTCAGAGCGTGAGGATCTTCATTTTCCGACAGGAAGGCCGCTTGTTATTTCAATCCAGGATGAGTCTAACAAGAGGATCAGATTTTTTAAAGGACTATATTCCTTGAGAAATGCAGTTATCTTGGGATAATTCATGTGAGATTTTAAGCAGGAAGGGAGGTGATGTGGAGGGAGAACTCTCAGGAGGAAGTATTGTCCCACAAACACGGTCCTAGGTGGGAATTCCACAAAACTAGCACACTACACATAGAAACTACAACATATTTATCTTGTTACACAATTAGAAAAACCTGCCTAAATTTATGCTCATTGGTTAGTAATTACTATATCATCTGCTATTGGTTAAACATATTTAAATTTGCATGCATACTTCTGGAGGGATTGGGGGTAATTTGCATAGACCTTAATTATAGCAGTGGTCATGATCTCCCCCTGCCACCTTTACCTTTCCCCCAGTTACCGCAGATTTTTGTTGACTTCATGCTTCCTTGACAATCATCCAGCTTTAGGCGCCTTCTGGGGCAGGATGTTCCCTTTTTATCAATCTTTTAGTCCCTCTTCAAGCATAGTCATTTGCAAGGCATGCATTGTTTATACGAAGTAATCGGGCTTACACAATAAAGCTATTGATCAGTGTTTTTGTTGTTCGGTCCTTGTTACTCCTCGAGGAGCATAGGGCTGCAACAACACTATGCCACTGAGTCCGGTGGCATAGTGTTGTTGCAATTTCTGTAACAGATTTTGTTTTCTACATGATTGGGTTGTTAGCCCAAAACAAAACCCCCAACCTGGAGGGCCAGGGTGCAACATTTTAGTCTGGCCCGACAAGGCACGCAAGCCACCACACCACGACAAGGTAAGTTGCACCAACTAGTGGTGCCTAAATTAAACAGTGCTACTAAAAGACCAATGCAGTATATTTAACCCTAAATTAAACAGTGCTACTATAACCTAAGCATTAACCCAAACATGATTTTACTTAGTCTACCGTATTGCTACCTTCCCTCTCACCTATTCCTTATCCACAAGGATGGGTACACTTTGTGAAGTGAGAGGAGACCCAGGTTCAATGCAACACTTGCATCCTCTTTGGAGACATAATGCTGAACTTCAATCCAAATGGCTGGGACGCTTGCATGGCCAGAGCAGCTTTAGCAGGCAGAAGTGAGATGCCAGGAGTATTTTGCAGGATGAGGTCCTGAGGAAGGTGAGACGCTGATAGTGCTATTTTCTTTCTGCTGAGAGGGTAACCTAGTTGTGACTATTCAGTGCATGTCTCACACGTCCGCATCAAAAAAACAGGAGGTTTCCCTGGCTGTTCCCATGAGTGAAAGACCATTTACTTGTTTGTAAGTCTGCCCTGTGACTTCTCTGCTTTTTTTTTAACCTCCACTCTCAGCCAAAGTTTCAAAGGAGAAGCATATGGCTAAGCAAAGAAGAGCTGTTAGCAACTACTGACTTGTTCTTGGTGATAACTTGAGAAATGGTGTCACCAAATCAGCCAAGAAACTGCTTTTCTATGGGTTGAACTCCAATTAAAGTCGTAGGGGAGAAATAACAAAGTCATTCATCTCCAGATGGAGACCTTGAAAACCACTGCCTCCTGGGCCTTCGTGGGGATGTCCAAGAAGCTGCTAGAGAGAAGATGTCTTTTTGACAGGGATCATGGGTAGGGCTTCTCTGTGCTGAGTTCAATTCTTTTAGCCACAGGTTTGCTTGTTTCTTGTGATCCAGCTATGCGTTACATGGGTTTGGATCTTCCAGAGACAAATGAAAAATTTGCATCTACCCTCACGTGTTTCTGCAGCTATCAGCTTGAACAGAGCAGGGGTTTTGTGGTTTGTTTTTTGTTTTGTGGGTTTCTTTTTTGTTGTTGTTTTGTTTTGGGTTTTTTTGGAAAAAGATGACCTTGGTTGCTGCAGCAAGGGGGAGAGGGCAGAGAGGAAGGTGTTCATCACTGATCTCAGATCAGTTGGGCATGGGGATGCTGTCCTTTAGGAGAGGTCCAGATATCATCTGAGTTCAGAGACAGTGACCACTCTGCCTTGAGCCATGTGTGGCCAGAGGATATAAGGGCAGGTAGCATTTCTAAAGGAGAGTTCAGCCTGAATGGTGGCTGTAGAAATGGGTGAGGATATGCAAAAATCTTATGCAAGTTTTTAACATTCACAAAACAGAGCATGTTTCTCAATCAGAATCTCTGTCTCCCTTCAACTGATGCATGAAGTGAGGAGGATTTGATGTATCACTTTATTCAAACGTGCAATAAATAAAATGCCAGCTGCTGCTAGAAAAAAGGCTGAAAAAAGTTCTCTTAAAATAGTTATCTAACCTGTACCTTTTCCTTTCAGCTGCTATAATTTCTCTGCCACTCAGCAGCCCAGAGAGCAATGCTCAGCATGTTTTACAAGCACTTTATGTAACTTGCGGGGAAGAATAAAAAGGTCATCTTTCTAATGCTGTGTAATCCTGCACACTATTAAGTACCAAAGGTTCTTCTCTTTTGTACCAATTGTACTGAAAAAACAAGACTGGAAGTCATGAGCGTTTAGAATGTATTCTGTTGGGCATATACGTGATCCGAGGCAGGAATGGTCCTTTGCTGAGAGAGACATACTATATATCTTCAAGTTGTAGCACTTCTTCAATCTTGCCCAAGTGTTATAGCATATATCCTCAGTTGTGTCCAGTGGAGCTATGCAATGGATTTGCCTTAATTTCTGTATGTCTGCTGTGTGTATTGATTATCTGAGCAAATGATGCTAAAGCAGCTAAGTGATGTTTACCCAAATTGAGAAGATATTTGGCCAGGTTCATCCCTGATGTAACTGTTCCAATCAAGAAAGTTCTGTCAAGGACAAATTTGTCTCGAGAGAAGGAGAATTCCCCACGACGTGCCTTTTAAACCAAAGCAGTTGCCAAAAATAAATCAGGAAAAATAAAGCAGCTGTCCCAGAAAAAGCACATCTTATCCAAATCTGTGTTTCCCTGCTGTGATCCAGAAAGACGTTGGAGGGCAAGTTCCTGTGTCAGCGTGCTGCCTGCGGGGCTGGGCTGCAGACGCTGCTCTGATCACGTACCCAAAAGGCTTGGCCTGGGTCTCGTCATGGGGTGGGGACAGGTAAGTGCAGGGGGGAACCAATGGAGACCCCTTTACCTCTTCCACAGCTATACCTCTAAATAAAGCAGGAGCACACATCGGGGCCTGATAACCCAAGCAGGCTTCTGCCCACCGTGCCTATGGCTAGTACATCTTAGAGTGGATGTGAACGGGAGACAGCTAGTTAGTGAGGCTGAAACAGAGCCTGTTTTATTTATCAGCATAAACATCCCTAGGGGGGCTGGATTAAATGTTCATGCGCTGGGGAAAACAGACTGTGCCAGCAGAAAGGATGAATCAGTCCTAAAGACAGATGCATCTTGCATTCAGTTTCTGTGCCTGCCAAACTGCCCTGCACCCTATTACCGGGGAGACTCGAGCCTGTAGTGTGGTTTTCTAGTAGTAGTGGATATTTTTAGTCAAGTTTTCTCTCATGTTCACTCTCCTTAAATGCTACCCATTAATGCAATGCACATTCTCTTTGTGGCATTTTGTGCTTAGAGTTTCCTGGTTGGATGGATTGTTCTGTAATGCAGGTAACCCTAATGAATAAATAAATGTCAACTTGATATTTCATAAAGTAAAATACTATAGCTGTTCATGGTAATATGCTAAAGTAATTTTACCTTTACAGCAATTCTGATCTCACTTTCAGTGTGTTTTCAAATCTATCCAATATAAATCTGAACGAACAATTCATTATGAATAATTTGTGCAGCAGTTTTGACCCACTTTTCTGTTTGCAAATTACTATAATTCCTCTGTAATGGTTGTGTTTTCCCCTCCAGTTTTTGCCCTCCAAACTTAGATTGAGGCCAAGTAAGGCTATTCTAAAATAAATGGTAATTTAACTCTACCTACTTCTTGCATCCAAACTGTGGATGCAACTCTTCTTTGAGCAAATGTGATATTGAAAACACACTGTGATTATTTAAATTTTTTATTATTCCTGGTTAAGGAGAAAGGACAGAGGTAATTGGTTGTTTGCTGAGAGTTTTATGCAGTTATCACTGGAACATTTATGGAATTTTCATCTTGTGCTTGGTCATCTCTATATTACTATTATGGCTAATTAGTTAATAAAATTACTTTTGAGAAGAATCTCTGAAAAGAATCAGTAATGGCCATAGAAAGACCAGTGGAAACTGCAGAATATTGTACTTTCTTCTCCTTCTTCCCAGAGCTTTGTCTTTGAGCCTCGGTTCTGGCTTCTTTCCTGATTGATGAAAGACAAAGACATGGCAAGCACATTTATCTGTGGCTGTTCAGAAGACTTTGCATTCTTTTTTTGCCTGGCATACTTTAAACAATGAAATTGCATTTGCACAGTCTTTGTCATGAACTATCTAGTGATAATTTTTCCTCTTTCTGTTTTTGATTAATAATTACAGCACCTAAGTACTGTCCTGAGATGTTGGGGAGCTCGTGCGTGTTGTACTCTGTATACAGTTCAGAAAAGGAGTTTCTAATTGTGCATGGGGGAATGAAGCCATATGCACTTACCTTTAATAATCCCAGAAGTTCTGATACAGAGATGTTTTATCTGCCAAACAGCTCTTTTGAAATCTTATGGCTCTTCAATTTGTTCGTTTGTTTGCTTTTCAGAATACAGTGTGGCAGCCTGTATTTCAGCCTCAATAAAGTACGGCATTTGGCACTCATCCTCTTTAAAAGGATACTTATCCCTTTATAGAGATGGATAGTTTGGTCATGGAAAGCAGAATATAGCCTCTGAAAGAAACAGGAACAATGTACAAATGAGGCAGTAAAAATAAATGACACATTAGCTTCACTAGCCAAGCAAGATGCTACAGTCTACATAAAGGCAAAGATGCTGACTTCACAGGACCCTGTGAGCAGAGCTTCTGTAGGCAGCAGCAATTTACAATTACTGGTACATTAATGATAGTATGTGATAAGTGAATTACTGGGACGTTGGTAAATGCTATTCTCATTATAAGTCAATCTAATGTTGGCATTAAACTCATAGTTTTCAGAGATGCCTACGTATTGAACCATTAAAAAAAAGTCATTCTGAGCTATCATCTCAGAAGACTCTCAGCTGAGAGGTGAAACCTTATTTTACTAGGTGCTGTAGAGGAAATCCTTTTAAAACATTGAAAAGCCATACACGCATAAGATATTGGAAGACACCTTTCTATTAATTTTGTGCAGAAAGGTATAGGAAGTAGGTTAATGATCTTTGAGTTACAGGTTTGTCGAAGCTGTCAAAGTGCAGCCACATTTGAAAAATGAAGAAATGACCTGGCAAGAGGCTTTGGGGCATTTTATATTTCAGTTCTTGGAAAGTCATTCCTAGAATCTCTCCAAGACTCCCTCACTTGCTCTGGTGTGGAGTGGATTGCCTTTTAGCTATTATCCCCGTGGTGTTCTTGGTTACTTATATCCAAGTTGGCAAATGGGTTTAGACTTCCATTTGGTTTAGGTGACCTGGTGGTAGTTGCTGGGGGGAGTATCTTTATAAAAGGCAGAGCCTGGGGAACGGGACTGATGGGATTGCTCCTGTAGAAGATACTGAGCTAGCAAAAATGTGGGGAAAATGGGGAAATATCTGTGAGTGAGAATGGTTGAGCTTCCCTCCTCGCATTGAGCTGAAGAGCTAGGCATGTACTCCTAGATTTTTTGTGGTTTTAGACATTTGTGTGGAAGGTCACTGTACTTCTTCTCAAGGGGTCCAGTTAGGCAAGTAGACTGATTAGTTTTCTAAGGTTGTAGCTGAACAAGGATTCTAGCATGAGGTGACCCTTGGAAAGTATTCTCTGATCAAGTCATGGATCAGAACATACTCTGTTTGACTTCTTGCTTATGCATGCACCTGCCAGCAAAGGTTTGTCTCAGCAATTTGGTTGGAGTGCTAAGTTTCTATGAAGAGTCCCCAGGAGACATGTATAGGGACATTAAGATGCGTACGTACTAGAAAAGGGATATGTGACTGAGGAAGAGACCAGTGGGATGTGCAGAACAACAGGAAAAAAGACTTTACTGTCAGCCAAGAGGTTCCATTCGCTTTATTCTGGCTATTTTGTTCTTAGTCATCAAGGTCCATAGATGGCAAACATAGTTAGTCTCAGCCTTAGTCTTGTTCAGCTCTGCCACTTAAATAGCTATGGACTGTGATAATATCCCTGCTTCCTTACTACTTCATATTTGCACAATTTTTCTTATAAGTGGCTCTTGGGACACATGACATTTTTGGGTAAAGACCCTTACTGTCTCCCAAACTGAGCTGAACTAAGACCAGACCTGACCAAAGGGAAATTGTTAAAGCAGTAGTGTGGTACAATAAAGTGCTGTTGCCTCAGAAGCCTAGTGGGTGCATAAGCAAGAGTTTCTGAGTAACTCAGAGGCTCAAGTACAAGAAGGACAATAGTATCTGTATGACTCTAATCTTGAGGTGGTGTGTAAATGCATTACATTCCTTAGGGCATTATACTAAAGAAATGGGTGCTGTGTCTCCGCTGACAGGCTGCAAAAAGAGGCTCTGGTGCTGCTCGAGTCTGTGTGTCTTATGGTGAAGCTGATTAGACCTAACGGCTTCCTTCTGTACTGTCATTTGGAAAACATGCCCTCAGTGAAGAGCATGCTCATTCAGGGTTTTAGCAAGCTCCTCAGGGGGCCTTTTCTGAAGGCCTGGAATAATTTCCATCTTTTTGGATTATTCTTCAATCACACCTTCTGCAATAGCCTCCTGTTTCTCGTTGACATGTTGACATAATTGTAGTAAGCTAATATGTAAAGAGGTGCCGCACACAGATTGAAAGCATTGGAGATCTTGTGATTCTTCAAGAATCTCCTAGGAATGTTAATGGGTCCCATTGTTACTCATTCCATCAAAAGCCTTTGTTTTTTTTCTTCAGAAAAAAAGATGAAGTGCAAAACGTTTTAAAATGCTTATTGCTGAAAAAAAGCCTCAAAATGAGAACAGTACTCTTCTCTTTACTGTTCAAGTTTAAAAGAGAAAATGTAGTTCGAAATGCATTTTCAGTTTTCTTAACTGGTGATCCTTATTCTGAACTCATGTTAGAATCAACTGAATTTTCCTCCGCTATGTGCAAAGGAAATACTGTATTATTTTAGTGATTTTTACTGATATCCCCCTTCACATTTTTAGTGTTCATTTTGCAGAGGAACCAGATTGCCCACCACACGTCTGTAATACAAAAATGTTGGAAGTTAGAAGATGTGTTTCATCCCTAAAAATGTGTGTTTTACCCCATGTAATAAGGTATATCAAAATAAAATTCAATTCAGGGTTTTTGACTGGCACATCATTCAAATGAAAAAAATGGCTTGTTCTATATTTGAAAGGTGGTCTTATGTGGTTTTAAGTAATAACATGATAATCTGGAACTTAAAGGAATGGAAAATGGGAAATGGAATGGGAAAATAAATTATTCTTAATTCATATATTATACATGAACATATATAAAGTTTCTAAATATTTTATTTGTACATATATATATAAACATATGCACACACAAATGCGCAATGTACTTTATATGTGATTTTACTTCAAAGCCATATTTCAAGCATCAGTTTGACAACTGGTTAAATAATAGTTTGTGTATTGATTGTATTGAGTTGTGTATTCATTCATATTGAACCTTCTTTAAAGAATTTTTAAGTTCATATGGCCCCAGAAGCCCTATGTTACTCCTCTTCCTTTGGCAGGAATTTTAATTCTACACACCACTCCTGCTCCCCCATCCCCCCCCGGCTCCTAAATGGAAAACTACTTAAAAATTATATCCTCTTTTTAAAACTTAAAATTTAAAGTGCAGATCTCTGAAGGTACAAATATATTGTCCCATTGGGGCATAACTGCATTTCATTCCAGATCCTCATCTGCTTGCAAGCTGTTGCACGTTTGGAGGTCATGCATGTCATCTGCAGCACACTTACTGCTCACTAGTATGAGATGATCTGAAGCGTGTGTGTGTGGTTTCGACGCAGTTCTCCCTGCCCACACAGACATCTCCAAAGGTATCCTAGCAATCTCATATTCCATTCCAGACCTTACACCACACATCCTCTTCCCTCTTCACATACATGTTGTACCCTAACTGTACACTTAAAAGCTGTTTCTGGTGGAGAGTCATCAATGGCCTCTGCTTCTGGACTTCTCCCAGTCCTGGACCTAAAAGCAGTAAGCGGCCAGGCTAAGTTCCAGAGAGCCCTAGAGAACATGTAGTGTACACCAAGTGGCTTTAGCAGCTGTAACCTCAACTTCTGCCCCAGGTCAAGGGGGCACCATTATCTACTGGTCTGCATCTAGCATAAAACCCGTGGTATGAGTTGTGGTAAGAGAGGAGTCAGCAAGTGCTCCGGGTGGCTATTTTGGAGGGGATGTGATTGAAACCTCAAACATAATATTTTGTTTTATAAAGGCATTTTTTCATTACAAATAAAAAGCTTCACAGAAATAAAATGTGTTCTAGTAAACTGTGGAAGTTGTACAACTCCATCCTTGCCCTTTTTTCCTGGGGGCCTGAACAGGTCAGCTGTACTCACGGCCCACAGCAGTAGCCTGGCATGGTCACCCCACTGGGCCAGGTTGGTAGAGGTCACTAGTCCAGCCCGAGCCAGTACAATGGGAAGGATTCAAGGACTGGCCACTTGCCTTTCAGAGCGTATTGCAGCTTCCCTTTATGTGGGAAACCACATGCTGCACTGAGAACATTCCCTCACTCTGTAAGTGTGCCTATTGCCCACAGTGGTGTCCGGCTGGAGGAGAATGATCCAGAGGCTCCTCTCTTGCCGTGCCAAAAAAAAGTTTCCAGAAGCTGTGACTCAAAGTGCAGCTATTCTGACAGCACTTGGGATGGGATGCTCTTAGTGTCAACACTGAGGGTACCTATCTTGATGACACCTACTCAAAAGTGCATATGTTCCTTCATTAAATAGTCAGTGCTGAAGCCATTATTCAACTTGTTATGGCACATACTGTGTGATCTCAGGCACCAGGAGGTAGGTAGTATCACCTACGGTGCAGATGGAAAAGGATCTTTGGTGTTTGTTTCCAGTGATGAGGAGAGGGTGCCAACCTACATGCTCCCAAGTGATATGAGTACACTTTCTGTCTGGTCACAGTGCCTGTAGAGTGATCTCTGGATAGCAATAATCTGCCTAATGATGAGGTGATAAGTTGTTCCTTGTGGTTCCTGTCCACAGTAAGGTTTGTGCACAAAGGAGGATGATAACTTATGACTCTGTCAAGGAAACTATCATAAAAAACTGTAATGATGATCAAGCAGAGAAACAGAATGTTTTCGATGACTTCACATATTTGTTTGAATGGAGCACAGCAAGCACACATCCAGGTGCTTACAAAGACAACTAAAACTTCTCTTCAGTAGCCATCAGCAGATATGTTCCTGAGTTTACATACTGGCATATACACATGTGTGAGTTTTCATGAAAGATCCTGTAATTTTAACTCCAGCTAATTGTGATGCCCTCCTCAGTGTTTCACCAACACCATATTGAGTAATGATAATAGTGGTTAAACTAGTAGCTTTCCATGTGTTCTCTTTACATATTTTCCTCATGCCCTATCTTTTTTGTAATGTGTCTTCAGTCTTTTCTAGATTACCTCATGAAATTTCGCTGCCAGTACAGGAAATGAAGAAGTGCTTTTGTAAACCACATGTAATATAAGACAACATTTGACTTTTTCTGTAGGGAAAAGAGAATGTGTGGGAGAGAAGAGGTATGGAGTGGATGCTTTGTTTCCAGAGTGGAAGCTGAAAGGCACATGTGGCACACCCCGCACGTACCCTCAGTGGCATCTGGGGACTCAAAACCTTATACTTAGCAGGACACTGTCTAGAGCTAGACAACAAGAAACACTAAGAAGGGCTGAGTCAAAACTCTTGTCCATCTCCAGATGCCAGAAATTGAAGTGAGGGTTGCAGGGAAGCACCTTTATTCACTCGGACTGCAAAACATATTCCTGAATGTATGTATAATACTGCAAGTATTCTTCTGAAGAACCAAAACTCATTCAAGTGGATAACAGATGTGCAGCACAATGCCTTTTATACAACAGTCTAAGTGCTGATACCTACCCATGGAGCCAGAGAGCTGGGCCCAAGTCATTCTTTGCCTTGAGGGAACTCCATGATATCCCATCTCACAACAGAGGGTGTTCACTCTGCCCAAAGCTGCAGAAAGTTGGATGAATGAATCTCATATTCCTCCTTGTTATTTCCCTGCTTTCAGAAGGTGGTGCAGAAAGTGATTCTATCCCAGGGTTTGGGTTCTTTCCTGGGATGCTGTCTTTGAACTTTCCCATGCTGAGTGGAACCGAGGCCATTCCCTTGGCAATCAGAGTCTCTATTTCATTTATTTCTGTACAAGAAATGAACAATGCTGCCTTGTCTTACATGATAAGACAGTCATATGGCTTATATGACTCATCAGTCATATTTTAAGAAAAAGCACAATTTTCACAATGATTTTAGACTGTAAAACCAATTCTCAACCAAGTCAGTAAGTTAAAAATGCAAGTATAGAATCACAGAATCATTTAGGTTGAAAAAGACCTTTAAGATCATTGAATCCAACCCTTAACTTAGTACTGCCAAGTCCACCACTAAACCATGTTCCTAAGTGCCTTGTCTAAATTTCTTTTAAATACCTCCAGGGATGGTGACTCAACCACTTCCCTGTTGAAGCATCCTGTTCCAACACTTGAAACCTTTTCGGTGAAGAAATTTTTCCTAATATCCAATCTAAACCTCCCCTGGCAAAACTTGAGGACATTTCCTCTTGTCCTCTTGGGAGAAGAGACCAACACCCACCTTTCAGGTAGCTGTAGAGAGTGATAAGGTCTCCCCTCAGCCTCCTTTTCTCCAGGTTAAGCAACGCCAGTTCCCTCAGCTGCTCCTCATAAGACTTGTGCTGTATGTACGTTAAAGACAAGAGGACAAGATTTCAGACCCTCTGTTTCTATGTTTCCTTCTGGTTTGACTAAGTGTCCTTCATGCAGTGTGCTGGCTTCTTTGACTTCCTCTTTAAGCTGACTAGTTCTCCTAGATGTCATACAGGAATCTGTTTTTTTAACTCATATTTGTGATTAGCATTTTCACACCTGGATGCCTCAGTGGATGTAGTGGGGAGTAAAGACAGGACTGAGGGGAAGGGACATCTCCTAGGGGGTGGGCTGTCACTGATGACAAATGTGGCCTCATATTATCCTTTGATTGCTGCATTTTCCGTGGATGAAATCTAGAGTGAGATTTGCTGTGGGGTATCTTGGTATCTCTCATTTATTTACACTGGGACAGTAAGAAAAACAGAATAAAATAAACTTCCTTACTTTGTCCCTTGGTATCACTGCTCTGATGTTTTCTTTGTACTACAGCTTTCACACAGCTTCCAGTGGGACTGACCACAGCCAGGAGGAGAACAGAGAAGCATTCTTTTTACAATCCACAAACATCTGCTTAATGCTGTCAACAGCTCCACCATGTGAAAGCTTCACTTTTTACCACCTGCTGCATCCACAGCCTCTGCCTCCCAAAAATGTTCCACTTCTGGTGATCAATGGCAAATACTGTGTGGTAGCCATAGGCTCCCTGACAAGTTAGATCAGAGCACAGATTCAGTGATGCCAGTTTAAGACACTGAAGTAGCTGATATTTTGGATAGACTAAAGCACAGCTGCTTTAGACCAGACATCATGGTCTGGCCTCTTGTTGTCCAGGAAAGCAGAATGGTCCCTTTTTGACCAGGAAAGCAAGCTCTGACAGGCTCTGGAATAAGTTTAGGAAGGAGCTGCCAACTCTAGATGAGATTTAAAACAACCATAGCCAAATTAGTAATTAGAGAAACAAGATCCTTGGAATTCACCGTGACACCCTCTGACCTCCAGCTATCTTAAGTCATTGAGATAAATGAGCCTATTGAGCATTTGCAGTAACTCAGTTTCATGGGTACAAATACTTTATGATGAAATCCCGCAACACAAAGTGCCAGGAGATGGATCATATAGAGCTTAACACAATCAGAAAATTGTATCTATTAAACACACTTTCTGGCCAGCTCAGCCATTAACAGTTAAAGTATAAAAGCATTGGCCTGAAATGCTGAATCTAAACAAAGCACAGCAGATGAAACACATTACTTTATGGGATTATTATAGTCCTAAATCTAAGATCGTGGAGCCAAATCTCTAAGTTTCTTCTCCCTTAGTGATTTGCTGCTGATTTGCTCTTTCCAGAACACTGACCAAAGGTGTTGCTTTAAGTACACTGACCACACCAACTATTGAAAATGATGATGATCTACAGCTTACATGATAGCAGCATGCTTCCTCCATTGCTTGTTTTAATTCAAACTGATAGAACCGTAGAACCAGCTGAGTTTTGCATAAATCACCGATGGTAATACTCTTTCAAGGGTAATCACACCATTAATATCCTAGACAGGCTAAGAAATAATTAAAATGTAGTAGATTCCATATAGAGGTTTCCAATATTAATGTGAAGCACCTTTAGTCAATAGAAATGAACAGTAGCTTTAGTTCATAGGAATGAATATTTAAAAACAATACTGTAATGCATTTGCTTTCAATTTCTTTTTTTTTTTTTTCCTTGCAATCTTCATTCTTCTTGGCAATAATGACATTTTTTCTCCAACTAATACCTTTCATTTTACTTTTATAAGAGCTGAAATGATGACACATCTCCCACATCTCTCCCCCATCATTGGGCAGCAATATATAGCTCCATAGATACATCTCAGATGTGTTGGGTAGCAGATTGCTCTTTCCACAAAAGGAATCTGACTTCAAACCCTTTTATTATGGGCCCAGCTCAGCTGTCCCTGTTCATGCTGAAGAGTTTGTGTAAGAAAACTGAGACTCCCCGCAGAAGGTGGCAAGCTCTGGTACACGTCTGCAGCTGTTGAATAGAGCAGCACTTCAGAGAAATGCTTTCATATCTCCCAAGATCATTTTTTTTTCTAATTAGCTTTGATATATAGCCATCTCTGAGCCTGACCCTATTAATGTACAAGTTACTGTGACACTTCTGTACTGTTTACAGGCATCCACAGCAGATTTACAAACAAAAGGAGACTAGGGTAAGCTCTCTGAATTCCTTACAGATTGAAGTTTTTGGATTCAATAACAGGATAAGTGATTTTAGATTACTAATAAAGTAGCTAATTAACCATATATTATTTGATCCCTCCTAGTATGAAAAAATAAGGATGGAGTTACATATTCTTGGCCAGTTCTTGGAATTTTCTGTGGCTAGAAAATGGCTATTTTGCAGGTAATTGGATTGAATGCAGGGAGACAATGAAGCTAACTCAACAGCTTTACCATTTTAACATACGTAATGGACTGCCCATGAATAAGCCAATGGCACAGCCAAATGCCAGTGTTGGAGAGTTACAGTCAAAGCCAGGCTTTGACATCTGGCCCCTGTGACTGCCAAGTTTATTCAATGAGTGATTGCAGTGGATGACTGCATTAAAAAAAAAAAAAAAAAAAAAAAAAAGAGCTGAGAAGGGATGCAAAATAACCCCCTTTCCCTCCCATCTCTCCTCCTCCTCCACCCCCATATGTCACAGTGCTAGTGAAAAGAACGATATCCTGCCAAATTAACGGTTCAATCCTATGTCTGCGACAATATTTTTGGAACACAAAAGCTGTTCTAAAACCTAAGCTTGTATCAAAGTCTAATCTGTGACCTGCGAGATAGGATATGTTTAGAGGAGAGCTCAGCAAACTGGCCTTTTCAGGCCCTACGGAATCAGGTCATCCAAATTCAGTGTGATCATGCTGCTTTAAAAATTATGTTTTCCAGCACTCCATTATTGCTGCGTTGTGTCAGCAGACCGCTGGTGAAGCACGGTGTGCCTAATGATACTGGCCATCATTAATGGCTGATCGAGAACTGCTACATTTCATCTTGTGGTTCTCCAGCAATTGAAGTGGACTCTTTTATTTTTTAAAGAGTATTCTTAATCCATTCTTAAGGGCTTATGCACTATAGCAAATAACTCCTGTTTAGAGACTGTCTACATTTTGATGCTGAGGGAAAATGATCTGAATTAAACATAGTGATTTTTGAAATTGATTATTGAAGTTACATTAATCCTCTATGCCAGTGGAAAGTATTATGCAAAGTGAAACTTACTTTCAGTCACTATAATTTACTTCCCTTTGGACTTTAGAAGTGACGTAAATGAAATTGAATTTAGGCTTGTTTCTTTCTGAATAACAATGTCCATATAAGAGGTTTAGTCTGGTTTTACAGCTATTTAGATTAACTTTACTGAGAAAGATGATAGAAATTACATGGGAGAAGGTAGAGACTAGAGAAAAGCCCTTTAGAGTATGTAAATTCTTTCTTGTTTCCCAATCTGTATTTCAGCCTTTCAACAGAAACTGCCGATTTATTGTCCATTTTCTGTAATTAAACTGTCAAGGGAATATTGAAATAACTTGCAGTGTAGGCCTTAATCATGCTAGAATGTGCACATACGCACTTTTACCTTTGAAATCAGTGGATTACTAAAAATATGACAGCCAAACAGCTGTGCTAATGTTCACAAGATACTGGCCTTGAAGTGCTGAAGGAGAGGCCTAATAACTCTGTTGCTTATGTACTTCTGAGCTCATAAGAGCGTAAAGTGCAACAATTTTTTCTTGCCTTCACCCGAGGATGCATGCCACAGTTCCCCTATTGTGGACTTCAGTGACCAGCTGTAGACATCTATAGGGTGAACATCTAATTGTGGCTTTCCAGTATCTGAAGGGGCCTACAGGAAAGATGGTGAGGGACTGTTTATCAGGGAGTGTAGTGACAGGACAAGGGGTAATGGCTTTAAACTAAAAGAAAGTAGATTTAGATTAGATGCTAGAAAGAAATTCTTTACAGTGAGGGTAATGAGACACTGGAACAGGTTGCCCAGAGAAGCTGTGGCTGCCCCATCCCTGGAAGTGTTCAAGGCCAGGTTGGATGGGGCTTTGGGCAACCTGGTCTAGTGGAGGGTGTCCCTGCCCATGTCAGGGGGGTTGGAACTAGATGATCTTTGAGGTCTCTTCCAACCCAAACCATTCTATGATTCTGTGATTCTGTATCTGAGTTTACCATCTAGAGCTTCTTTTTGGTCAATGGAAAGAAACAAGAGCTTCTAAGGTGCTGTCCATCTCATCCTGAAGTAGCTACCAAGTCATGTTCTAAAAGTATCTGTTCCCCTCCTTACCAAAGGAGCTCTCAGCTAGGTCAGATGCTGATGTGCATTGCTTGGATATCTAAAGTTAGGAGAGGTCAGTTTGTCTTCCCAGAGACTCAGAAGTGCAGTTCCTGACTTTAAAAGTTCCTGGTAATGCAAATGCTTTCTCCGTCCAAGATGGACAGATGTTTTTCTGAGAAAAGTCATACAAAATATGGTGCTGTTGTTTTCAGTTAAAAGTTTCTAGGTATGTTAATGATCAATGTCACATTTAGAGAAACCTGGGTAACTTTCTGTGCTCTCCAGTAAAAGGGAAGATGCAGAGAGAGAAAGCAGATTTTATTTGTGCCTCTTCTGTCTGTTTGCTCTCTTAGTAAAAACTGCCTCAGGAACTTTAATATTCTGGTGAAGACCACTTTACTTTCACAGACCCAAGGTAAATGGTTTTTTCTGCAGCTGCTTGATTAATAAAATGTACTGAGCAGATTTCTTCATTCAGTAGATCATTATAATTCAACATTTTGTTCTAAGCTTTATTTATAACTACTTTATTCTTTCATCAGAGACTCATTTAAAATAATTTTACTTTGCATATAAAATTAGTAGAATGAACAATACCAGGTATTTTAAAACTAGTTTATTCGAGCTATCAGCTTAAATGCATTTTACTCACCTTTTTTAACAGTGTGTCTATGTGAGGTATGCAGACCAAGCTGTCTGCTGCTGGCCGTATCAGAGGGTTGTTTAAGGATATCTTCGTATTAATTTGTCTCTCTTCCACAATTTTTGCAAAGGACTTTGCAGAAGACAGCTGTAATGGTCTTGCTCCTTGCTTGTGGAAGACTATGGAAACTCCCCCATGTAAGAGGCTTCCGCTGCCCGATTCTCACAGATGCCCCAGAAATGATTCATGCCCCGCTGCTGATTGATTCCATCATGCTTCAACCAGCTCTTGGTTTTAAGAGGAAAAAAAAAAAAAAGGGACAGTGCCATGGTCTGAAGCACCTCATTTTTTCTTCTCCCCTTTTAAAAGAACTGGAACAAAATGCAAGGTGCACTCTTCTGCTGTAAAGCAGGTAGGAATTTGATTAGCAGTGCCTGGAGCTGGTCAGGTGTGTGCTGCCAGTTCAGGCCTTGACTCTTCCAAATATGAAACCCAATTCTCCAAGCTGCTCAATCAGTAAGAGGCTACTGCAGAAACCCTAAGTGAAGCCATTATATTTATATCTCTGCCAAACCCAAGGACAGCTCTGAGATCAACAGGGTGACAAATTCGAGTAACTGTCCACGTGTTCGCCATCTGCATTGTACAAAGATGCAAGATTTCAAATAAACTTCTGTATGTGCTCAGTACCACTGGATGTTCAGCAAATTATTAAGCTTGTCATCCAGTTGCCCTGTGGTGCATCATTAACTGGAACTGTTCAGATGCCATGCGGGGATTCCCTCTCTGAAAATGCAGTACTACAGCATTTTGAAGAGCATCCTAGTCCCTCCAAAGGAGAAATGTGCCAGATACGGTTCTCCAAGGAGCATCCCTGCCAGACAGTTTGGCAGCCTAGCCTGACCTCCTGAGTGTAGTTCAACTGATGCAGTGACAGCCAGAAAAGGAACTGGACTCAGGGACAAAATTAGAACCACATGGAGAAAATAAAAGTGTGGTGAAGGTAGGGGGGCAGTGAGCAAAGAATCTCCTCCATAGCTCTATACTCAGCTCCAGATTTAAAGCATTTTATTGCATTACCAATAGGACACTTTTATTCTGTGTGAGTAACCAGCCAGCCAGATTTCATGCAGTAACTAGAGAGCTGTTGTCCCCACATCCAGATGTGCTCATGTGTCACTAGATCAGAAACACCCGGAACCTGTATGAGCTGCATCCATATATTCCAGCAACTGATGGCTGATGATCACTGCCTGGGATCAATTTTTTCTGGCCTTCCTGCTAGGGATTTGTCTCATCAGAATTTAGTCTGGATCTGGAACAGGATGTTGTCATGTAAAACAGGATCAAGCCACAGTTAAGAAATTTCTGAACACTAATTGCAAAAGTCTCATGCTGCTGCTTCCTGCCCAGTTTCACTTTCGAGGACTTTGGGAACAAAACAGTATTTAAGACATTTGGAGGCAGGTTATATGTAATTTGGTACAAGAGAGCACTTCTCCTTTACCTCCCCATGGTGCCTAACTTGCTCAAGCAGCTGAAAGACTTGAGTTTTAGTGACAAAATATTCCCAAGTGCCCAAAGTTATGCTCCAGTGCAAGACTGGAAATGTTACCACTTAGTCTGAACTGAGCATCCAGCTGTATTTCTCCCAAAAAATATCACAATTCACTTTCAAACATACAGCTGACGAAGGAGGTGCCCCTCTGCACAGTGGCACTTGGCACAGTCTCTCAGGGCTGTGTGGCTCTGTAGGTGGTGGGCAAGGACATTGTGCTGGGACCTGTAGGGGCACGAATGTAAGCTTCATGAGTCAGGACAGGAACTGGGATCAGTCTTCCTCTGTAATGATGGTACCTTCTGGAGGGCATGGCAGATGTGGTACCAGTTATCCAACTGGTTATTCATTTGGAGAAAACCTCTGAAAGGATCCTGGACATTAATATCAGAGCCTGAGTCTTCTGTTTTGCTAGTAAGTGCCCTGACTACCACACTTTCTGAAATGCACATGTTCTCTGATTTTTCCCAGAGTCTGAAGAGCTTTGCTATGCAGTGTTATCAAGTTAAGAAGAGGCATGGACACCAACCACATCCAGATTAGGCTTCTTGCTTGTAGACTTAGAAGATTCTACTAGTAGGTGTTTGCAAACACACAAGCTGAAGAAAGTTTCCTACTTTATGCATCACCACCTTGGCACCTCCAACTCTGCTTACTGCAAAGAGACTGTCTCCATCCTTGCAAAGACCAACTAGCTTTTTGTGCAATGAGCAGGACACTGCGCTGCAGATCCAGACTCTATGCATACATTATCTATCTATCTATGTGTGTATACATGTATGTGTATGAAAATACATATGAAGGTATATTCCTACAGACTTGCGTCAGTTAAGCTCTGTTGAGGGGCAGGGTTTAAGACCTTCCATTGTGCTTAGTGTTTCCTAATGATAAGACCTAGATGGCTACTACTGTGTCTCTTTTATAACTGCTCTGGGTTTCACCTTAAAAGCCATGAGCCCTGGCAGAGGCCTTGCAGAACTTTATTTTCAAGTACCTGTGTCTTTTATTGGATCCAAACCTCAGATAACAAAACAGACTTGTCTGCTTCTCTGCTAACCTGGAACTATGAAGAACATAAAATTAATTCATGTATAATGTGTCACAGGGAATCAGCTATATACCAAAAGCGGTTGAAGAGCACAAAAGGTCAAAGGAAAGATGTGTTTAAAATTTTACACAGTGTTATTGTGTGCACCTGCATTTGAGAGGGAAAGGGGATTAAAGGTTTCTCACAGTTGGGCCACATTCTTTCCATGATTATTTAAGCATTACTCAAAGCAGATTCTAGCTCACACAAATATCCGATTAGTGCAGCTAAGATTGGCATGGAGCAGGCGTTCAGTGTGTGAGGTCAGATTTGTTTTGCTGGAATCAAATATGTTATGAAAAGTGTTCTGGTTTGCCAGGGGAAGGTTGAAGTACTTTGATTCCTTCCTGTGATTTTTTTCTTGGTTCAGAATGGTGTAGACTTCACAGAGTTTATGAAATGTCTAAATGAAAAATTCTTGCTGAAGTAGCCACATTAGCAAGGAGTGTGGAAAATGCAATTTTGTAGGCAGTTTATTCTGGTAAAAGGTGCCAATATAAAGGCTGATGTTGAGAAATATGGTGTAATGCTGCCTATAAAGTAGTTCCTTTTTTGGGTATAAGCAGCATGTTTGTTAGGAGACTTTGACAATCTAATTTCAATAGTATAGACTAAGCCACAGAAAGTCAACCGCCCACCCATACACTTTTTGTTTGACAGCAAGTCCTTGAAAACAATGCCTAGTGAATCTAGATCAGTGCTTTAGTGCAGATTGAGGACATTTTGAAGAAAATCTCCCATTTGTCGCTTGTGTACCTTGTGCTGGGTCATGGAGCAGTCTCTGAGCATGCAAGCTGGACTGCTCTTGGTTGAACTAAACAAAATGACGGGCTTCAGGAGAGCCTTTAGTGTGTTCCAGCCAGTAGTGGGCATTTAGTCCACGAAGCAAGACTAGAGCTACCTGAAGTACTGCTCCTTGGAACTGGCATAGCGTGACCTGCAGATCCTCAGCAGATTCAGTCGTGTTGCAGGTCACTTCTTAATAATGCAGATGTGAACCAGTCTTTGGAACCAAGACTTTGGAATGGAAGGGAAAACTAAGGTGTATTAAAGCATTTCTATTTCTCATCCCCACTTGGCTTCAGTCTTGAAGCAGCAGTCTGAGCAGCACAGGCATTTTTGCCACTTAAGATCAAGATTTGTGGAGTGATTAGACTGGCATTAGGTCTTTCATGCTGCATTTATTCTTTCATAACAGATTTTACTTTCCTTTGCATGAGTAAGCAGAACACCATGACTCCTTGTGTCCCTTCAGGACTCAAGGCTGATGCAACTGAACTAACAATATTTTGACTTTACTGAAGAGTCCCTTCCGTGTGGGAACAGAGATCTGTGATCTATGTGGTTTGCAATTTCAGTGCTGTTCTTCTCTTGCAGCTAGCACAGACTGTCCCCTAAAAATAAATGCAGAGTGAATGCTGTAGATTTCTCCAGAGGAGACTATAGAGCAGAGTGGTCTAACCTGCTAGCTTTCCTGCCAGGGCAAGCCATTTTATTTTGGTTACGGTCAAGAACATTTGCTTCTTCTGTGAAAGGGTATATTGTATCCTGATTAGAAAAATAGTTTTGTTTTAAAAATGGAACACAATGATCAATTGTGACATTGTTACTGCTTCTTTTTTTGGAAATAAGCTGCCTGGAGAAATGACCTAGGTTGCACAAACAAGGGCAGCCCAACAGGTAGATATCCCCATGGTCACCTTGGAAGCGGCAGTACAAAGGTAAGGCTTCAGCTGTCAGAAGGCTGCCTGATCCGATGGCTGAGCTCCTGTCAGGACCAGTGGGGAGAGATGTCTTCAAAGGGCAGCATGCCCCAGCCATCTATCTTAGCGTGGGATGTACTGTGCTCAGGAGATGTCTCTCTTGCTCTCTCAGAGATGATTTTAGACTGGATAGTTAATGTTTGAAGTGCTGAGATGACTTCCACCCTAAATTTCTGTTCCCTGTTCTGCCTTCTCCTCCCCAGTGTGCCACAGCAAGATTTATGTCCATTGGTCTGCAAGACAGAATCCCATTTATAAAACCAAGATAAAATACCTTTTCTACCTCACAGAACCATTTTTACAGTTAACTTCAATAAATATTGTTGGTGATTAGGTTCTTTGGTATTGGAGATAGAAGATCCTAAAAGATCCTAAAATTGTCATTACGAATTACATAATTGAAAGTGTCTTCACATCTCATGTGAACCCACACTGAAAACATGCTTTTGATAATTCAATGACAATCATTGCTCAAGTATGTTCTTGTAAATGTCTTAAAAAGTCTGGCAAACATAAATTATACCTAACAGCTTTTCTGTGAGGTACTGAAAAATCTATATCTTTGGGCTGATTTTACACAAGGGTTAACTAACTCGCAGGGCATTAAATGACTTTGATAGAGAGAGACCAGACTACAATGCAACATGGGGCATCCTGATTACAAAAGCCATTACTGGTATAGATTGCTTGTTCCAACCAGCATGGTGAGAGAATGTCCTAGTGCAAAGAGCACTGTGGCTTCCTCAGTCTGTTCTTTTCTTTCTGTCTTCTCTCTGTTTTTCTCTTAAAACAGAAAGAGAGTTTGCAGGGAATTGCTTTTGAAAAAAAAAAAAAAAAAAGACATCTGCAGAAGACTATAAGCTGAGGGGAGAAATTCATGCTACAAATGGAAAAGGATCTGATAAGTGTGGTGCATTTTCTATTTGAAAAACCCCAGGAGCTGAAAAATATTGTTACTGGGTGCATTATATCTGTGCTTCCATGGGACTGTCTCAGATCTTACAGGTAGTTCTTATGCCATCTAAAGTAAGTTTTCTCATGCTAATCACACTGTTCTGCTCTATAATGAACTACCTACTTGCAGCAAGAGCATATCTAGTCAGCATATGAAATAGTTCTGTTCTGAGCTGCTAGGAGCTTGGGGTCTCTCCTTTCTTTCTATAGGGTCGTTTTTACACAAAACCTAGCTTAAATATTTACATCTATTCACCTGTACATGTACTGCTGTAATATCAGTCAGGATAACATCTGAGGATCTTTACCTTAAGTTAGATATGTTCGCTGTGTTTTTACCACTCTAGATACGTGCTTTAGCAATGCACAAATGAGACAGACCCTTGCATATTGAAATAAAACTGTTTGATGGATTTCAACATTTATTCTGAAAAAAAGAAAAGCACGGAGGATTATTACCATCAAAGACATCTGTTAGGTAAGTGGCACGGCCAACTCGCAGCACTGCTTAACTGTGGCGAAGGCAAAGTTCAAAGAGAAAGGTGGTGGCTGCTGCCATCCCATTTCCTAGACTGTCTCTAGCTGGTGGAACTGCCCGGGAGTCCTATAGGCACCTAGGGCAAATAATCCTAAATTATTGCAATTTAAGGTAGTAAATGAAGAGTTGGGAAGCTAAATATGCTCAAATAAATTATGGTCAGCTAAAAAATTGTCAGCTGGCAATTCCTTATCCTCTGGATAACACAGGGAGAGAGCATCCAACAATTTCATTGCCCCAGTGATCTCCAAACATGTATGACGTTGAGTGATGCTTGGGAAAAGAAGGCAGTAGACCTGGTTCTGGATGTGGCTGACAAATAAATGGGGATTGTATTTCTATATAATGCTTTCACTGCTGTCCTTAGTATCCTTTGGTTGGTATTATTATCTGTTTAGTTTTATTTTGGACATTGCCAATACAACTAATAAGTGGTGTCTGGAGAAAGGACACAGACAGATCCTGGGCATGATACTGATCTCTCTCTTCACTTGGTGCCTTCTGGAAGCTTTGTCATCAAGAGGCCACTGTCAGAGGTACAATTCCTGGATGCTTGTCGAAACTTTCCCTGACTGTTGCTTATTTCAAGAGCCTTGGCTTCTCCTTGCTCTGGAGCTGGCATTCGGACATGAGTAATGACAGTCAGGCATTTGCTTTTCAGGTGAACATCCATATATCTCAGTCAGGGGACAAAAGAGCAGCTGAGGGAAATGGGATATGTGAATATTTACAGGCACATATAACACGTTATTTCCTATTTAATGCTAATCACAAGCTTGGGAAAAAAAAAACAACAAAAAAACCCCCACAAACCAGACAGGGTTGGCAAAGGAAAAGCATTAGTCCAGGTTTAAGTAGTTGGCTGACAAACAAATAGGAGGTGTATTTCCATTCTAATGGTTTCATTGACATTTTTAATATCATCTATTTGGTGTTATCCTATTTTGATTCATAAATACTTCCTGACACATATTTGAGCTGCAAAATATATTCTGTGTGTATTTTTAGAACAAAGTGACCCCTACCCTATTTTTTCCACAGGGGAACAGCAGAATGTGGAACAGTAATTGAGCTTGGAGTTTTGTATTTACAGGGAGCTTTGCATATATTATTGTGTTTAAATTTAATGATCCTTTAATTAGTACAATAAACCAGAAAACTAAAACAAATATAGGATGACCAGCTCTTCCTTTAAAATTGTCAGAACCTGTGAACTGTGCTGATCTGAGAACTTATCAATGTTTAAAATACATATTAATGAAGATTACAAGAGCCTGCTTATGACAAAGAATCTACTCATTAAAATAAAAATAGCGTTTTGGAAGTTTTTAAGAACTATTTGCAAATTGAAGAAAGGAATCCAATCTGGAAATACTCTCATCGCACAGTTTACTAGCTGGTTTGCCTGAGATTAGACTAATCAGCTGGCACTGAAAGAGCTGGCATTTGGTCTTACTGATGCATTACAAAAGTACACTGTTGCATTTCCTGCTCTTGTGAGCTTTGATTAAAGTTTTACACTGCTGTTAGAAAACCGCCTTGTTGCAGCAATGAGAAAATTTACATCCTCCAGGTCTGTGTGGTGGGATGTTGTGAATGAGGAAGGATTGTGTCGGAGGAGTATGGTCTGGATTAAGACAGGAAGACTTCTGCCTGCCAGCTCTAACAGCAGAGCAGAGTGCAATTTACCTTGTGCTTAGTAAGCAGTTAAAATAAAAACAAATGGGATCTAGGAGAAAGGAGGTAGTGAAAAGAGAGAAGAAGAGACTGCCTAGAGAAACTGGAGGAAGTTTTGCTGCTGACACCCAAGTGTGGGTACAGTCAATCTGCTCAAGGGCAGGTCTGCGTTCGGAGGGACCTGGGCAGCCTGGAGGAGCAGCCAACAGCAAACACGAAATTTGATAAGGAAAAATGCAAAGTGTTGCCCCTAGGCAGGAAGAACCAATGGCAGCAACACAGGCTGTGGATGGACTGGCTTCGCTGTGGGGCAGCTCTGCTGTAGCTGCTCTTTGGGTTGGGTAAACAGCGAGCTGGGCATGAGCCAGCAGTGGGCCTAGCAGCGATGAGAGGCAACACTGTCTGAGGTTGTGTGAATAGAAGCAGAGCCATCAGAGCAAGGGAAGAGATTAGTCCCTCTGCTCAGCACTTGTTAGAGCACATCTAGGTTATAGGATCCAGTTTTGGGCTCCCCAGTTAAAGAAAGACATCGGTAAACTGGAGGGAGTTCAGTAGAGGCCACTACAATGGGAAGGGGAAGAGCACTTGTCCCGTGAGGAGGACCTGGACTTGTTCAGTCTGGAGAGGAGACAGCTTTGGGGGCATCCAAGAGCAGCCCCCCAGCACCTACACTGAACTCGTAGCTGATCCTGCTAGGGGCCAGAGGTTGTACTAGAAATAAAGTCCATTGCAAAGTGTACTATCCTGTGGTCCTATAAATAGTAAGAAAGGGGAGTAAGTCAGGCAACTAAAATATTGGAACAATTTGTCTGCCAGGGATTCTGATGCAGAAAGGTCTTTCCTAATCTGGATCACAGTTGCTTTTTATGCACTCGTGTGGCAGCACAAAGAGGCAGCATAGTAGATCAGCAGATAGATTTCCTGATGGATAAGCATTCAAAAAATACTGCCATTCCATCCCGCGAGGAAAGCAAGGTTTCTGAAGTAAAGCAAAGAAATGGAGCGAGAAAGGGAGAGACTCTGAAACAGTAGACTTGTCAGGGCACTTGGCAAGGCTATGAGAGGTGGTCAGGCAGGCACAAGTACTCAGTCCAGGGACAGCCTGTGGGTCTCTGAGTCCTGATGAATAATAAGAAATTACATTAATCCAAGAGAGCCTTAGAAACATGTCAGTTGGTTTTATTTGGAAGTGACTGAGCTCTTTGTGGGTAAAAACTAAAATCAGAAGGAAAGATAAAATGCATAATTCAAAGTTATAAGAGAACATGAGTCACATGCTGAATGCCACAAAATCAGGTCTCAGGATTGGAGATACCATTAAAATACAGTAGTTAAAAATCAGTATTCTGTTTCTGAAGGAAGTGGCAGCCAATTTGCTGATTAATCCTCCTTCAATCCTGTAGAACAAGTACTCTTTGGCCTACATAAAAAGCATCAGAGGCTAAAACTCCAGGGCCCTTGAATACATTTTTTAATGAAGCTATTTTAATCAGTGTTGAAGAATTAAATATATTCAGGGAGACTGTACATTTTGGGTGATTGGTAATGGGTGACTGAGCTTTTTGTTTTGTTTCACTGACTTGAATACTGCCCAGCACTGAAGTGGTTGGAAATCATCACTACTACCTACTGGTTTCAGTCCAGTTTCTAGTGGGCAGGTGTCTATACTATGGAAAAACATAATCACCGTTGACACTAATTTGTATCTGTATTGAGAATCACAGTACAGAGGCAAATATTCAGCTGTGCGTGACTCCTGAAGAGCTTTCACAGACAGAAATGGGGTACTAGAACAAGATGGAGGCATCACTAGAAAATACTCATGGCATATATATATGTGTGTGTATATATAATGTATATACATATATATGTATACACACACTCTACTTATAATCTGCCAAGAGAAATAGTTTCCTACCGTTCAAAATTTACTGTTCTCCAAAAATTCACATTGAACAAAAGCCCACATAAAGTTTAGCTTCCAATCAAACTGTCTTTCTAGAGTTCATTTCATCTCAACTTCTGCTTTATCTAGTGTTATTCTCAAACTATTTTCTTGCACAAGAGCTTTTCCAAAGCAAAATCAGAGTGGAGAACTGCATCCCCACTCCATAATTCACCTCCCTGCAGTCACAGAAGGTCTCACTAATGCTCACAGCTTCCACCATCAGCTGGCTGCTGCTTTGCATAAGGAGGGTGTTTCAGAAGAAGGTCATTGAGTAGGGGCCTGGTTATTGGATTAACTTCAGGCTTTGGCAGCCTTCTGATCTGAAACTGCAGAGATAGACCTGTCTCCTGGATTAGCAATAGAAAGGGAAATCAGATCTCTGCACACCCCATCCGCAGATGAAGTCCCAGCTGGCATCCCAGCCTCAGGTAGAGCAACTGACAGAGGAGGTTATGAGAAGGATGAGAGAGTTGTAAAGATAGATTTCTTCCTCTTGTTCTAAATTAAGAAGTAGAACAGTTGTTGGGGCATTAGAATCAATGATGCAGCCAAACATTTAATGATGTGGTCCATGCCAGAAATATAAATGTTTCCTTTGGTCTTCTTATCTCCGTGAAAGTGATACACTCACCTACTCAATCCACTTGTCATCCTATGGCCTTTTGGTTGTGACCATAAAAATTATTTATATCATCTGATGCTAATAAAGAGACAGTTGGCGGAGGAGTAGAGTAGAGAAGTACTTAGCCAAAGTCTGGAGACATGTAGCCAAAGGGGGCTATGTAGCATTATGTATGTAAAAGTGGTTTTGGTTTTCTTTTCTGAAGGTGCAAGGCTTCCATTAGAATTGATAGAACTTCTTAATGATGTCACATTAATTACCATAATAAGAATGTATGCAATTAAGCCAATAAATATAAATATCTTCAGCCTAAGGAGATGACTTGCCTTATCCTTCTCTTTTTTTTTTGGCAGACTTTCTTCCTGTGGTTACTTTCTAAATGTGGCACTTGAGGGTGCCTAAAGCTTACGTACCCTGAAGAAATCTTTTGTGGAATTCAATTTCTTACTGCTGCTGGATGTTGAATGAATGAAAACAATTTGATATTTAGCCTTGCAGGCACAGCCAAGACTGTGGGAAATGAAGCTTGTACTCTTTCTGTTTTGTCACCTGCCATAAACACCTAGCTCTCATCAATTCATGCAACAGGAACACTGTTGCCTGGCTTTGTCATTTGGAGTTAAAAACATGGCTTGGAAAACAAATGCATTGTTACATTTTCTTCATCATTATATCAGTTGATTCCCAAATGAAAGGGAAGTGTATTCAAAATTGTTCTGAGCTGGTTTAACAGCTGTCAAGAAATTTAATTGGACTTTTGTTGAGTAGTTTTGAAGACTGGCTCCCTTGTGTCTCTATAAACACTCTCACAGTCCTGATACCAGTGTCAAAAATCCTGCATGAAATGACTGTGCTGCCAAGGGGACAGAGATTAGAAATAATGCAAGAGTTTGAACACTTCTTTTTTACTGCTCTTGCTCACTGTCCCTTTCAGTGGTTCTGAATGTCCATGTTGCAAAGTCATGGACTTGGGAGAGTTCTAGAAAAGTAATCAAGACATCTCATACATAGCCCTCAAAATTTGTAGAAGTTAGGCACCCCGGAGAAATCCAGTATTGCCAGGACAGCATAGAGTGAGGCACTAGCCCTCTTCACTGGTAAAGCTGGGCCATTTTCAGTCACAAGTGCAAGTGCTCTGGGCCAAGAGAAAAGACAAGTGAAAATTCATTTTATAGCCTGGTCATGAGTGTGCCCAGAGAGCAAAAGGGAGGACCCTGACTTCCAGGGTTACTGACATTCTCAACATTTGTGAACAATTGCATGATATTTGTCTTTTTTTTTTTTTTTTTAATAAAAATGTTTCTCACAATGGTTTAAAATTATTGCTATATTTTAGCTGAGAGAAACCATTAACACCAAAATCACATAATTAGCAAAAAATGGTTTAGGAATGAAGGGTTTCATTTGTATGTCCTGGAAAGTTTGCCCTGTCAGCTATAATACATGGAAAAGAGATTTCTGTCTAGAAGACTAGAAGCAACTTGCTTTATGTTGACAAAGAGGGAGATATGAGACAATTTTTCAAGTTTTGCCCATTTCCGCTTGGTAATAGCCGTAAACAGAGCAGAATTATTTTCCTTGTTCATATAGTTCAAGCAATGAATGTACAAACTTGGGGTTGTAAAACTTCTGTAGCCCCTAATAAATCATACCCTGTGCTTGATAGGAATGTAATCCGTCACCCATAGAAGTAAATGGAAAGATACCCATGGTCTACTGGGCTCTGCTTCAAGCCATCCCACCGCAAGACTAAGTAGATACTTAACCCCAAGTCACGGCAAAAATCAAACTCAGCAAAGGGCCCTTTCTCATTTAGAATGAGACTTTTATGCCCTCTCTTCTTTTCTTTGTGTTAGTCCAGTCTCCCACATTCTCTGCCATTTTCTTTAACCACCTGAGTTACGATTCACACTGAACAGTACTTCCCAGTGGTTTCATCAAAGTGAAAGGGATTATGAATCAAATCACTTTTATATTCTACAGGTACAGAAGATCATTGTAATTGTGACACCTTTGGGTTTGCTAAGAGCTCCAAAACCTCAGAACAGAGTCTCTTTTCCAAGTGAAGGAAAATAACTCCCTCTGCAAAATGAAGACCTTCTCATATGCTGACTTTTGTAGAGAATAGCTTTCTTACTGCTAAAATGACAAACAGAAAGCATGATAAAAAAAGACATGACAATCACTTGATTACAGCACCACTTGGCTGACACTTTAATAAAAGTGGCATTAAAATAATATTTGATATAAAAATGTAAGATGAAAATAAATGGGACTTTTGGACCCTAGGATTTTTTTAATAACATTGAGTTACTTTGCAATGTTCATATCTTTATCTGCTGATATGATTCAAAGGGTGATCACAGCTTAGTGCCAGGAAAAATGTTGAAAGAAGAAAGGAAAACCATATTGCATGTAAGAAGAAAGATTCCTACCCAGTGTAAATACAGTTTTGCCCAGACTTCTGTTCTACAACAAATTACAACCATGCCAGCATTAGGAGAGTATTAGTGGGCCCAAAGTTGTCAATTAAAGTATTTGTTTACTACTCACAATCCTGATCTTCCCAAAGAGAGTTTTTTTAATATATCTTTATGGAAAGGATAGAAGCATCTCAATTCTGTGAAACAGTTATAGTACCTTTTATTCTGAATATCCACAGGCATTAAAAGGAAATGGTACAAACATGGTATTTCTGGGGTTATGTTTCAGAATCCAAAGGCCTCTTAAAGCCCAAAACTGGCCAGTGGGTACGAGCTAGAAGGCAGAGATTTAAGGGAGATTAGGCTGTATGGGTCTGTGGTTTACTGTGTTCAGCCAGCCCTTTCTCACGTGTTATTCCTTGCAATCCCGTTAGTTTTCAATCTTCCTGCCGCATTGAAGGAATTCTTCCCTGTATTTACGTCTTACAAACTTGTGTCAGCATTCACCTACCCTGATGACCTCAGATTTTCCTAATGCATTAATTGAAGGAAAGTTACTCGAACAATGGGCAGAGCAGCAAAACCAGTGCCAGAGATGTCACTGATTTCCAGCTACTCCATGACTGTGTGTATATCTTTGTGACCTCACCGAAAGGGGCAGGTAAGAAAAAGGTTTGGAAAGATCTTCAGAAAAAAAGACATCATGTTGCATAGAGAAGGGAAGACTCAACCTGATTTTGAAACTTCATCCCCGCTCTAGTCCCCAGAGGAAAGTACCAGTTCACATTCTCTGTTCACATGGACTTTGCAGTGTGTCAGTTCAAATACAAGGCTGTTTCAATTCTTCTGAAAAGAAAATCACTAAAAGTGTGAAGTGTTATGATAATGCTCCATCCTATATCTTAAGGTCTTCCCAATGTTCTACTGATAAAAATTTATGACGGTTATCAGCCTTGTAGATCCAATCTAATTCTGGAAAGCTAGACTCCTTTTTACCACTTTATTATAACTTATACACTGTTCAAATCATGACTTCATTGAAAACAGAACTTAGCCTGAAATTTTTTCATCTACTGCCTCCGGTGGCTTTGTGGATCTGAGATTGTAATTAGAAATTGCAAATTAGAATTGGCAATTGGCTTCATGACTGAATGTTAATAAATAGTTCTTGCACAGCTGAGAAGAAATGAAATCTAGTCCAATGTTTTAGCTGTATTGGCTCCATAGAGTTAACACAGGCAAAAAGTAGTAAAAACTTACTTTTGCCATTAAAGTGAACAGATCTGCTTCTGAACACATTAAAGTGACAAATCCGATGAGTTAGAAGGTGACATTTTTACATAGTTACTTTTCAGAATAGAGCTGCACTGTAAAACATGGTATTAAAAGTCAAGGTTGCTTTTGTTGATGAGGAACATGTTTCTCCCAAGGAGAATATGCGGCCACAATCACAGTGCAAAGAGGATGAGGGGAGCCCACCAGTGTCGTTGAGCTGATGGCCTTTAGGAGTCCTTCCCTGTGTTGGTGTGAGATGGCCAGCAGCTCTCACTAAAAACATCCCTGTAAGTGACATTTTCCCTTCTCTTTATCAGGGCAGGACTGTACCATCTAGAGAAATTGTAACACCCAGACATATTAAGGAGTAATGGTTTGCATGTGATTGATGGATGGCATTTTTTTCCATGGGGCAGAAGGGAGCGAGCTTAGTGCCATGAATTTACAGTGAATGTGTGTTATGCTGTAAATGCATATCCATGTGTGGATGTCTGGGGTTGAACTGTACCCCCCTGCTCTCCTGATTAGCGCCTATTGTCTTGCTTCATCCTGAGCTTAAGGTACAGTCAGGGAAATGTTGAAGAGAGATATGCCTCCTCCTATGCCACATATTGCTGCTGAATCCAGCCCTCCAGCCTCCTAATTTTCAAACAGACATCCCATCTGTTGAAATTGTTTTCCCACAGGAGAATTTACATATGTCCCCACTTAGCACACAAATGGAGTAAAGAATTGAAGGTCACAATAAAGTCATTTAAATAATGCTTTGAAATCATATGAATACTTTAAATTGCATTTTGTAGAAGGTGAAGGAAGAAGTTGAATGTTTTCACCCACTAAAATGTCTCTCCCCTTGAAGGAGCTGATTACATCTCCTGTCCCACCTCAGAAATATCCAGACAAGTTGAATAGAACTAAGAATAAAATTGATTTTAGCATCTCACATACAACATCTGCAGAAAATCAGGAGCAGAAAAGCTGAGCAGAGTTTATGTGTGGCAGTCATAAATGTAACTAAGGATGTTCAAGACAGAATTACCAGTAGATACCCATAGGGTAAAATCCAGTTTGCTGTCTTTGTGACAATAATTCTGTTGATAGGCATTGTAAATCAGCATACGGCAAGCAATGTGTTTTTCTTAGAAACTGCTTATTGCATGCCTGATATATCTGAAGGAGAAAGAGGCCTAATGTCATGTGCTCTTGGGTACCGTGACTGTTCATTATCAGATCAGAAATGTATTTCATAGGCCAAACTTCATCTGAAACAAATCACTTTAGCTTCATGGGGTCTCCTGGGGCAAGACCAATTTACACCAGTCAAGGATATTGCATGACATTTGCAATCTTCAGAACTATTGCCTGCCACTGGAGTGCCGGATTCTCATTCTCCCAAATGCCAAATTGATATTTTGAAATAGAAACAATACCTAACAAATTACTCAAACTAAATGAAGACTAGCAGGCCTGATTTCTCATTATGTTGCTTCAGTCGGCCAATGTGCACTAACACAGAGGTGAATGAGGCCCTTGAAGTGTATTACAGTGCAGAGCATGAGTTTATAAGCACATTTACCAGGCAGACTTGTTTTTTTGGACAAATTTACCAGGCAGACTTGGTGTTTTTTTTTTTGGACAAACTGAAAAATCTAAGTAGGGAAAAGCAGTAGATATGTTGGATCTGAGTCATGCACACTTCCTACTGCATTTCATTAAACGTTATTCTTTAAAATGTATTCTCACTCTCAGGACTCACAATGCGTGTGATTGTGCTATCATGTAGAAAGAAAGCTAACTAAACACTATTTGAAAAAGGAATGTTAAGTAGCACAGTATCTTGAGGGCTAATTATTTGGTGAGGTAAGAGCTGGAAGAGAAAATAAACAGCACTAATGGAACTAACAGATGATACTTTATAAGAACTTCAGCACACTTGGGTGAATGGAAAAATCATTTCTGGAAGAGTTCAGAACAAAAGTAGAATGTAGTAATACAGGACCAACTTCAGAAAAATGGGGGAAAAATGCCTCAGACATTTCAATTTGAGAGAAGACATCTGGAAAATAGTAGTGGTAGAATAAGGTTAGGAATGACCTATGGTCTATGTATTAGCTGGCCTCCAACAATGTGTTCTTCATTGTACTAGACTAGTGTATTCAGTCAGTCACTGATGGTCTTGAAGGCATGTACACCACACAACAACTTACCTGTGGACACAAAGACATGGAAGTTGCTCATCTGTCCTGAGCCATGTTGTAGCTATTTACTCTGGGCTTTTTTCTGTCACTCTACCCTCCTTCCCTGGCCTGCGGAGATAGATTAGCCACCTCAGGGGACATTTCATCTCATCCTAAAATGCTTTTCTAAGTAGGATGATCAGTGGCACAAAGTTTAGTTGGAGGCCAGTAACTATGGTGTACCCCAGGGTTCAATACTGGGCCTAGTCCTATTTAACATCTTCATTAATGACCTGGAGGACAGGGCAGAGTGTACCTTCAGCAAGTTCGCTGATGACACTAAACCAGGAGGATTGACAGATACTCCAGAGGGTCATGCTGCCATCCACAGGGGCTTCAACAGGCTGGAGAAATAAGTGCATTGACAGCAACGTCATGAACTTCAACAAGGAGAAGTGCCAAGTTCTGAGGATGAACAATCCAAGGCACCAGTATACAATGGGGGCCACATGACTGGAAAGGACATTTTCGGCAAAGGCCTGGGGGTTCTGGTGGACACCAAGTTGAACATGATTCAGCAATGTGCCCTTGCAGTAAAGAAGGTGAATGTTATCCTGGGCAGCATTAGGCAAAGTAATGCCAGCAGATCAAGGGTGTTGATCCTTCCCCTCTACTCAGCACTAGTGAGGCCACACCTGGAGTGCTGTGTCCAGTGCTAAGTTCCCCTGTACTAGGAGGACATGGCCATACTGGAAAGGTCGTGAAGATTCGTAAGGGATTGGAGGACATCACATTATCCAGAAGAGGGTAACAAAGCTGGTGAAGGGGCATGTCCTATGAGGAGTGGCTGATAGACACTGGGTTTGTCTAGTGTGGAGAAAAACAGTCTAAGGGGCAACCTCATTGCTCTCTACAGTTTCCTGAGGAGGGGAAGTAGAGAGGGAGGTGCTGAGCTCTCCTCCCTGGGATCCAGTGACAGGACCCGTGGGAATGGTTCAAAGCTGCGTCAGGGAAGGTTTAGATGACATTAGGAAGCATTTCTTTACCAAGAGGGTGGTCAAACACTGGAACAGGCTTCCTAGAGACGGAGTCAATGTCCCAAGGCTGTCAGTGTTTAAGAGGCATTTGGACAATGTCCTTCATAATTTGCATTAACTTTTGGTCAGCCCTGAATTGGTCAGGCAATTGGACTAGATGATTGTTGTATGTCACTTCCAGCTGTAACTATTCTATTCTGTTCTGTTCTATTCTATTTTATTCTATTCTATTCTACATGAGCAAAGTCTGAGATAGCTTGGACTGTTCAGGCTGGAGAAGAGAAGGCTCAGGAGGGATCTTATTAATGTGTATAAATAGCTGAAGGGAGGGTGCAAAGCGGGCAGAGCCAGGCTTTCTTTAGGGGTGCCCAGTGGCAGGACCAGAGGCAATGGGCACAAACTGAAACACAGGAGGTTCCCTCTGAACATCAGGAAACACTTTTTCACTGAGCAGGTGACTGAGCACTGGCACAGGATTTCCAATGAGGTTGTGGAGTCTCCATCCTTGGAAGTATTCAAAAGCCATCTGGATAGGGTCCTGGGAAACCAGCTCTATGTAGCCCTGCTTAACCCAGGGCATTGGACAGGTGACCTCCAGAGATGCCTTCCAACCTCAATCATTCTGTGATCCTGTGATTCTGTGATTCTGAATCTCCCAGTGGTTTCTGTGTTACTTCATGGGAGCACTAGAGACAGCTGAGGTGAAGGATGAGACATAGTTGCTTAGGGCTATTTGAGATGCTTCAGAGAATCCCTCCTGGTTTGCAGATGCTGCAGAGAAAAACACATGTAGGTGTTAGATTGTATCTTCAAGTATTATAGTGATATCTTAGGTTTACCCTGTAACATCTCAAATGGCACTGGTCACCTCTACTTTTCCGTTAGATCTGAATCAAGCCCTGAATGCTAATTACACCACTGAAGCAAGGTAACGTGAATGTTATTCTTCCTCAGGACCTTTGGAAAGATAAGAACAATAGAGTGTTCAGAAAGACAGTTGACATGAATAGGTACCTACTGCCATGCAACATGCTCTAGCATGTCCAAGATGTTCACTTGACAGTGGTCTTACAGGAAAGACACACCATGCTGGCCTGGCAGCCAGAGGACAGGGAAGATACACTGCAGTACTGAAAGACATACTTCTTGCCTGTGTTTAGGTGACTGAATCCCATCCAGCTGAGGTCTTTCCCATCCCTGGTTCACAGAGCAAATGAGATGTTGGCTTTCTGTGCAATATGGCAGCAATTGCAGGTGTGATTTTGGCTTATGAATTCAGAAGCATTGCACAATGAATGGTGTTTAGCTCCAGATTCAGTGAAATGTAGGTATCTATGTGTAAGCCATTTATTTAAGCTCCCATTATAGTGAGTGAAGATTTAGCCACTACATTCGATAGTGTCTTGACACCCTTGACTAGAAACCTGCATTTGGACAGCTGAATAACTCTCGAGGCTCCACTGACTCATGAAGGTAGGAAATGATTGATACAAGCATTACTTTGAGCTTTGGGAACCACGGGCATGTTCAAAGCAGTGCAGTGAAGGCTGCAAAAACTGTCAAGGAAGTATTGGAGGGTAATGGAACTCAGTGACAGGGGAAAGATCCTGACTCTGCTCAGTGTCTGAGATGAAGCATTTGTTTCAAAAGGCTACTTGAGTGGGACACAATATGGTCAGGACTCAAAAAGGTCTTTATCCTGAAGGAGTCACAAGAACAACCAAGTCATAAGTCACTCCAGAAGAAACTCTCTGTCAACAACAGAGGTATTGCCTGAAAAAGCAGAGAACAGTAATTAGGTCTGCCTCTCCACTCTGAGAAAGACACGAGAAAAACTATTAAACTGTCATGAATATTCATGCTCATCTTTAATTCTTGAGAAACCTGTTGTGGGTACGAAGGATGGTTTGATGTGGACCTTCAGGCTTATTGGCTTGAAAATGAATGCAAAAATAAAGTTCAAGTAATGAATTATAGCTACAGGTCTATTTAAAAAAATGGTAAGCTGGAAGAATGCTCCCTCTGATTTTTGGAGGAAGCCAAATGGACAAAAGAAAGAGGAGACCTTCTAAAGCTTGCACTGTACTCCTGGAGACAACTTTCTCTTTTGTCTCATGAGCATTCTGAGAACAAACCAGCACTGTAGTAAAAAAAAAAGGCAAGGTCACTACCTACATCATAAGCATGAAGTGCAGTAATATCTTCTCAAAGTCTTCATCCTAATGTTAAAATGAGTATTTGTTAAATAACAGGAAACTTTTGGCAGAATTTTGTCTTAGTTTCTGATCCTTGTAATGCATTGAGTGTGGATGGTGGGTGGAGACAATTTCTGACATGGAAATTATGTCAGTTCAATCTACTTTAGGCTGAAGGTTGCACTATTCAAACCCATTGTTTTCCCCTTTGTACTTATTTAGCCCATTCATGATTGTTTTCACATACTCCACTTTTGAAAAGCTTGTGGAAGTGTCTCTTACCATCTGCATCTTCCCACTTCAGGGTGGTAGCTTATCAAACCCAAGAAACTTTTATGATTTGGGACATCCTTAGCAACCTTTTTAACACCTCCCTTGACTATGCTCATAGGTAATCTCCAAATGCTTTCTGCGCAAATACTCATTTGTTACCTAAGGATATTCTCCAAAGACTTTTTGCTCATGATATTCTTGTATTGTCCATTGTACTTTACATGATTATCGTGCTCCATATAGTGTAGACTGTTTACTTTCAAGGCAAGACATAGTGGTAGAAATTTATCATTGTGACCTCTTGTGCTGATATATCATAGAATTGTAGAATGATAGAATGGTTTGGGTTGGAAAGGACCTCAAAGATCATCTAGTTCCAACCCCCCTGCCATGGGCAGGGACACCTTCCACTAGACCAAAGCCACATCCAGTCTGGTCTTAAACACTTCCAGGGATGGAGCCTCCACAACCTCCCTGGGCAACCTGTTCCAGTGCCTCACCACTCTAACAGTAAAGAATTTCTTTCTAACATCTAATCTAAATCTACCCTCCTTCAGTTTAAACCCATTACCCCTTGTCCTGTCACTACAGTCCTTGATAAACAGTTGCTTTCCATCCTTCCTGTAGGCCTCCATCAGGTACTGGAAGGCCACAATTAGATCTCCCCAGATTCTCCTCTTCTCCAGGCTGAACAATCCCAACTCTCTCAGCCTGTCCTCATAGGAGAGGTGCTCCAGCCCTCTGATCANTTGCTGAGGGTGCACTCCATCCTGCTGCCCATATCTCCAACGAAGATGTTGAACGAAGATGTTGTTGTGTGTGTCAATCAAAGGAAGAATTTCCTGGATAAGATCTGCCTCTCCACCCATTTTTTTTTTTTTTTTCTGGAGCGCCATTCTGCAATGCAAAATGGCATTTTACCACTAGAAACACACACACACACACACACACACACACACACACAAGTTTTCTAACTTCTGTTTTCTCATCCATTTAATTACCCATTTTCTCATTTCATACAGGATCCTAATGACACAAGTATGAGTTTTGAAATACTGGTGGATAGATTTCTATTACCCCAAGGGGAAAATGTCAGTGCCCTAACTAGAAGTTTATTGATGCATTTCCTTATATTCAGAATTATCCCACATAAACTTGCAGATTTTTTTTCTTTGCAAAACCACATAAATAAATAATATTTCCTGAGGGCATTTATTAGTCAAGAGATAGAATGTTTCAGGGCACACTCCTGGCAGTTAGAATAATGAAATATGAGAGTCTATGCAGTTTTTAATTTTTCTGCAATGTCCCTAGGTTAATTTGAATGTGCCAGATCTATAGACATGGAGGACTTGATCTTATACTATTTTACACATGGTATAGTATTTAAGCAGTGGTCAAAATAGGCTGGTATGTCATATGGGCTATATGTCATAAAGACACCTTTCCAAACATCAAAGGTACATGTTGAAGTTTTCCAGGCATGGGTTGCAAGATGAATAGGCTTCAGAACTTCTTCCAATTTGGCAGTCATATTTGAATCTGTACAAACTGAGTGTCACGCATGTCACCAAGGCTAAGTACATTATGAATTCTCACTCAGAGACATTTTGCATCCAATTTAAACAGCTTTAAGTTTTCAGTGACCATCAGAAACATCCAGTTAGGGAAGAAATAGATTCACAAAATGTAAAAGCCCTAAATTTTATTATACAGCTTGTTCCATAAATACTGGAGTTTAAGCCTTAATTATGCCCCACCTCCTTGCTCCTTTTTTTTTTTTTTCATATACATTACTTCTTATGATTTATTTTGTCTTCATTTTATTTAAGTGTCTGATCCATAACCTATCATCATCAGAGAAACTCCTGAATACAAATTGAAGGACAAGCCAGACATTTTTTCCTTCTCTGGCACATATCAAAAGAGGAAAAAAGTTAAAAGAAACAGGGAAAATCAGAAGAGGACCCAATAATTTACCTCTCCCCCCAGTTTACAATCCTTATTGCTTTCACATAATCTCACAAGAAAACCAATTGGGGTCCACCAGAGAATTATTCAGAGTATGATGTAGTTGATTTAATGTGATGCTAATCACCTATATTAAGGCAAATTAATACCATCCTCAGAGCCTGGGGGCTTAGCTTGGTTGTCCTTACACAGATGAGGAATTTCCAATGGCATAGTACAGCCAGGATATCTAGAAAGTACAAGTAGATCTCACACTAGACTTAAAAAATATGCCTTTAGGAGGCCTGAATTCCCAGAAGACATCTCAAATATTTCCTCAACTTCCGTGTCTAGAATCAAGCCATGTCTTCTTTCATCCATTGCACAAGAAGTGAGACTGAGCTGCCTGATGTAGCTACTTTTACCATTTTATCTGCCCTGAAGAATCATGCCTAGCCTTTAGTTCCCATGGAGGAATGTGGGTGTCCTGCAGAGCCTTTGTCAAGTCTGTAAATCCCAGGAAGATGTCTCCATTACTACAAGATATCTGAAAAGTCATTAGAAACTTATGTTTAGGCAATCTAATGATGCCCTAGGGAGTTTAATGAGACTGGTCTCTTGCCATAGGCATTTCTGGTGGGTGTCTAAAACCAAGTGGTACAAATTCCATGGACTCACTTCTTTTGCCCAGAGGTAACTTCATGTCACTGTCATACTTCATGCCTCCAGGTATCCCCACTTGTCTCTATCAACTGTTCCAGATGATCACCAGTCTCTCATGGATCCTATGCTGTGGTGGATGTCTTCCAGGTACCCCAGGGCATCTCAAATGGCAGTGGATACTTAAGTGTAAGCAACTGAATCAAACTCTCTTCTCTAATAGTTCTGGGAGAAGCCACAAAGTTCCCAGTATCTCAAAGGATGTCTTGTAAGCTAGTGCCATAAGCCATGCTTAAAATGGCAGAATGGTCTTAGCTACACTCACAAGGACCAGAATTATGGAGGGCAAAGCTGAGTGACATCTGTAATATCTATGTCTGGGAAATACTGATGTTTTAACATCTTTTCTTGCTCTGAACGAGAACATAAGCATCTTTATGAAAAAGACCATATAAAATAATACAGAATGTAAAAAATACATTCAGAAAAATGATCACAAGGTTCCTTTAAACACTTTCAGTATACTGAACTGTATACAGGTTTTTGCAAATTTTGGGTTTTTTTGGGGGTGGAGGAGAGAGTTGTGTGAGGTGGGTTTTTTTTTTGTTTGAGGTTTTTGTGCGTGTGTGTGTGTGTGTGCATGCAGTTCAGAGTGCAGTTGCATTCACTGTTACTGTTCCTCCTGGGAGATGTATCTTTTTATTCCTCTCATGTTAAGTGCTCTAGATCTCCTTGCAGGTATTGGGGTCTATTTTTGTAGCATCTGCTGAACCTAGTGTGCAAAGTTCTGTTTGCAAATTGTAACTTGGTTATACATATTTTGTCCTCACTAAATCTTTAAGTTAACATGTAGAGTGATACTTAGGAAAAATTAGGAAGTTTATAAAAATCTTGACAGGCATGAAATAATGGAGTGAATAGAGGAGGAAAAGTGTATTGTAAAGTGACCTTCAGCAGTATACGATTAAATGCACATTTATCTACTGAAAATAAAAAGGAAAGAAAAATGACTAGTTAAATACTCCACCAAAGAGTATTCAAATAATTCAATCATGGATAATAGCATTCATTTGTACATTGTCTTCTGAGAAAGAAAAGCACCCTTTGACTACATCCTCATTTTTCTTAGATTCATGTAATGAACCACATTTGCCTTTCACACCAGCATAATCATTTGGTAATCACTGGATTTCGTAATTTTCTGGACCACTAGTTATCTGCCATGCCATCTGCAGTTTCTGAACTTAGAAGAAGCTTTCCTAGAGTTTCAAAAGCACGCAGACCATGGGCCAACATCAGTCACGTGGGGCCTGGTAGAAGTGTCTGAGTAACAAGAAAAAAAGGACTATGTGCTTAAAGTATTGCTTCTCAACACTGTTTATACCAACCCTCTGTTTCCTTTCTGCAAATTAGACGAACAGTCCCTATTCCTTTTTTCCCATTTGTCGAAAGACCTCTCCTTGAGTTAGAGCAAGGAAGTTGTTCCTCTTGCTCAGCCGAGAACAGCAGTTTTAGGATTTTTCTCAGGTTAGAGTGCTACCTGGCCATACTAAACAAAAATAGGGACCATGTGTTCAGAACACATGAAAAAAATTCTGGCAAACGTAGTTCATAGAAATCAGACTACAGTAGTTGGCATGCCATGTCAAAAACCTCAGAAGCTAAATCCCCACTGTAACCCACCCCATCGACTTTGGTGTCACCGAGTAGGTAAAGTCCCACTGCACATAATATATGTTGCTTCCAAATCCAGGCAAAGATTTCTGCCTGTTTGAACTTCAAGTCATGCTCTTTCACTAGTGAAAATAGCAATACAACAGAGGTCTGCATTACTATGACAAGTAAAAAAAAAATAAAATTGATGAAGATTTGTAATAACCTAAAAGAAATTTCATACATCACTGAAGACAAAGAAAACTGAAAAATAAAAGAGATTGGGGTTATATTTCTTTTTAATAATGTCAGTCAAAAATGTTCCAGTCAGTAGTCTGAATACCATGGATGAGGACAGATTTACCACTTCACTTCACTGAATAACAATTTCAAAGCTTAGCAAAATCTTTGTAAAAGGAGATGGTGAAGCTTAAACTTCCTGTCAACAAAACTACCCAGACAAATAATGCATTTTGATAAAATAGCTGCATGATCCTTGAACTGGAATATCTAAACGAGACAAAAGGCTTTAAAGGAGGGATGAAAGGAATTTGTAAAGAATCAGTGATACTAAATGGACTCCTGTCCAGTTCTGCTGTCATGTAAAAGAACAGGGGCAAAGCTGGGTGACACAGCCAGCCTTGTAAACCCTGTGTAGTGGGGATAGTGGTAAACTCTGTTAGAAGGCATGTGGGTAGACTTCTGACATGGGAAAAAAAGACAAGAGAGTGCAATCAACACTGTAACCTCACTTGGTGTCCAAATGTTTGCTTAGAAATGAATTAGAATAATGTTCAGATTGCAATAGGGCCTGATTTCTTTTAATTCAGGGTGAGGTTTTACAATTAGCTTATGCAAAAGTAGTGAAGCTTATGCTGCTACTGAAAGGTGGATCCTGCTTTCCTGCACCACATCGTGCTGTCTGGTGTCAATCAGTTCCGCTCAGTTCCTTGGTCCTGCAATTGCCTACCATTGCCTTGGTAGTGGCAATACCAGGGATGAANAGTTCTACGGAAATAATGACCCATCGTCTCGCAGATCTACCATCGAATCTGATACACTGAGGAGCTCTGTGATTGCTGGTGGATAAAAGGGAGAACGTGGGAACGCACAACCCTTTGAGTGGGAATACGGTCTCAAACTGTGAAACTACAGTTTATTTCAGAACTAATTTTTCATCAACAATTATAGGCTGCAGCAACACAGAGACATTTCCACATTTGGATTCCTAAAGTTATGCTGGATTTGATTGTTTTTCTTTTACCCTAGTTGAGAACTCATTGGCTAGAGGAGTTACTGAATATTATTTTGATTTTCAGATTGAACAAAAAAACTTTCAAAGAGGGAGGTAACTAATTTACAATATTGACAAAAGCATTTTATATTAGATTTCTTGAAGGTTTCACAAACATTTTCATGAAAAAAGGTGAGTACCCAAATATTTGTGAGTTAACAGTATTATGACAGAGCAGAATGAATGCCATTTTATATTTATTTGTGTTCATTAATTTCTCCATTCTTCTTATTTTTTTTCACATTGTCTTTACTGCTCACATAACACAAACATGCATTGCAGAAATGCGAAATGACTAATATAGGTAGGTAGTGGCAATACCAGGGATGAAGTTTTACATCAGCTGCAGGCTACAATAACAAATAGAAATAAGCATGGGAACACAATTCTAAACCAAAATTAAATTTAAAAAAGAATATTCTATGAACATTGTAAATTTTAAGGATACCTCACCTAACATTGTACAAGTCTGCTGAGGTAGAAGGTCAAAAGTGTGCTTAATGCTGGGTATCACAGGGATTTACATGGAAGTACTACAACAAGAAATGGATACTTAGGATAATAAAAATATAGTAAATAACAATAGATTACCTAATTATTGACATTTAGAGTCGTTATTTCAAAACTGGATGCACAAGGTCACCTTGCAGAACTTGCACAATATTTATTGAGTGCTTCAGACTTTCAATGGCATTCAAAGAGCCATTTGTGCTGCAAAAAAGTATTGTGAGGTACCTGGTTTGGAAATCTATGCTCTTCTTAAATGTAAATATAGTGTCAGCACAATAAAGCCTTCTGCTGTACCAATGAGAACCAGACCCTTCCTCTTTAAACAACAAAGGAAATGTTAAAATATCTCCCAATGGCACAAGATGGAATAAATTTTGATTAATATTTTAATTCTGTTTTTCATCTGTTTTGAATTCATAATAATATAAATTTGAAAGTGTCTGAAGCCAGCAGAACTATCCCAGTGTGAGATCAGCTTGAGTTTTGTCATTAACCCATTTTAACCCTTATTTCCTCATTTCATTTATTTGATTTCAGTAATCTTCCTTGGCTTGACAAGATATAAGGCTATAAGGCAACTGCTTGTATGTGGTTGCTTTAATACAATGAAGTAATAGACTATCAGATGTTCAAGGATATATTTCTTGCCCCATCAACACCTTCTCATCTCTGTAAGTGTATGCACAGACACGCATTCATGTGTATACATGCATATGTGCAAGAGGGATGAAGTTGAGAAATGAAGACGGGAGATGAAGGTGGTTCTCTTTAAACTTTCATAGACCTCATTATTCCCAACAGTCATTTGTGTACCTGGGAGGCCTGGTGAGATGAAGTGGGAAGGTTCATCTCAAAGGTTACCATGCTAAAAATAACCTTTGAAAGGCTGAAGTGTTGTAACAACGGAGAAAACTGTCACTGCTGGTGCCACAGAGCAGCAACAGCAGTCTTTCTGAAAGCTAGAGTTAGCTGCACTGACCATGGCAGCAAGCTGACTCAGGTCCCAAGCTTGGAAAGAGGGCAGCCCCAGAGGTGGCCACAAGCAGTGGTAGTACCGCTGGTGCTAAAAAAAAAAAATAAAAAAAAAATTAAAACATTCTTTATTAAAGTTCTTGCTTAAAAGCCAGACTCTTAAAAGGGTCAGTTTAACATGAAAATAGCAGAAAGAGGTCATGATACGCCTCGAAGAAGGAAGTAGATGGCAGGGTTTCTTTTTTTTAAATGAGAATGAAATACATAGAATTGCATTAGACACTCTGTCAGAGAAATAGTCCTCAGGACAGCCTCAGGCACTGTCAGTACAGACAAATAGCACTGGGTGAGGTGTGTGGGTGTCTGTGCTTTAAGGGACTCATACCTAGTAATGGTGACCCCCAGAGAGGCTAATAAGACCAGGTGAAGAGAGGGAAAGGGGGAAAAAAAAAAATTAAACCCAGACATCCTTTCTATTGCCGTGAGAGAGAGCAAAGGAGAAAGGCGCTGCTGGAGGCATATCATACATTATGCAAGCGCTCACAGCTGTCCAGCTCCTCAGTATGGTTAGCACCAGTGTAACTAACGATGCCAAATGTATAATGAGTGGGTGAGGGATGAGGAGCAGGCTTAGTCACTGAGACATCTCAAGTATTAAAGAGCTTTTCTACAGAATCAAAACAGGTAACCAGAGGAGGACCTCCATGCCAAAAGGTGCAATCCTGCTCCCTGGGACTCTCAGCCAGGAGCTTCAGGGCACCATTCCCTGCCGGTTCCCAGCACTGATAAGAGCTGAGCGATGCCTGGGGAGCTGCGGAGAGCCAGAGGTGGGAGTGATGGCAGGGCCGCGGGGGAGCGTTGCCTGATGCATAGCACACAGTGACATGGGGGCGTGATGTTTCTGAAGGGTAGTCATGGGGTGCCAAAGAGGGCTTGGACCCATGCAGTGAAGCCTGGTGCTGAAACTGTGTGCATTTCCCAAACAGCCTGTAAGGCAGTCCCCAGCCAATTCTGCTCCCTGGGGATGTTTGAGGAGCTGCATTGAGCTACATGGCCCAGTGGATAACTCCTCCACCTCTTCCCCATTCCTCCTCCAGCCCAGGTTCATAAATCCTCACCTGCAGCGGGAGGAAAGGCCTTGACAACACCATGCTTTTGGCCCTGGAGCAGCCTCCACACTGTCTGCCTCTGCTTGTCCGACTTCCCAAAAACATGATTGATTTTCCTGTGTCCCTGTGCCTCCACAATCACTCTGACGGGGCAACAAGGCATCAATGCTAAATTCCACAAGGGCTTCAGACATCTAACTGGTACTACAAAGAGTGATGCTTTTGACAGACAGAAGTCTGATTTGGTATCAATAAAAACAGGAAGGTAAACAGGAATCTGCTAGCAGGCATTCACCTTATCTGCAACTGGTGATATAGCTCAAGAGCGATACCTTCTGTTATCTTTTTTTTCCATATAAATGCTGAAAATACATTATGACAAACATGTTCTGTTTACAAAAAACTGCTTTAGATTAAGGACTTGCTTTTGCACAGCTCTAATTGCATGAAACAGCACCAACCAATATGTGTAAGTGGGACAATTTGGGAAGAAATGGCAGCAGCAGCATCTCTCTTATTGTCCAATTTCTCCACTACTAGCAGCTTCCCGCTCTAAAGTACTTCTGCTCCATTGTCTTTCTCAGCAGCCCCCCAAGCTTCCATGATGCCAAAATAGTCTGCCAGATGACAACTAGCCATTTCAAAGACATATGAAAAAAAGAAAATTGTTTCCATCCCCCCGAACCAATTGCCTTTATAGCTCTGATTTCTGTGGTGATCGAAGTGGACTTGGTGCCTCAGAGCAAAGTAAACACATATGTTTGGGAAGGCTTTTAAACTACTTGGCACCAAATCACCTCATGCCACCCAGAGAATATCTTTTCAGCCCTACGGGCTTCTGATGCGTATGAAGCACTGGCTTTCAGATTCCACGTGTCTCTTTGAGATACAGTTGGTGGTGTGGTGGTACGTGTGACCTCAGACATCTGGACTAGCTGTCAGCCAGAACCTTTAGTGTTTGCAGCACCATACTGAGGCTCTTTCACATCAGATGGAGAGGAAAATATTCCCAGATATTGGCTCTTTCCCAAAAACAGTACTTCCCTTGGATCACACCTCATGCGAAGCTCTGTGTGAACTGAAGGGAGAGATGGGTTATTGGCATATTTTGCACAGGCTGTCTGTTGGCTTTATTGTAACTGACGACAGCTCCAGCCTGGAGGAGGCATGACTGCATGTTGCTTTGTGCATATATATACTATTTTGCCTGCTGTTTCAATTTGATTTTGTATTTTCTCATTGAAGAAGATAAGACAAAAAAAGCTATCTATCTCACTTCTATAGCAAAAAGTTTACGCTAGTTGCAGGTACTCCTGCAAAAAAAAAAAAGATAAAATTGTACATATAGAACAAAAAAGAAATCTGTTTTTTGCATATATACTAGCAAACCATAATACCATTTGGAGGTAAAATCTATTCAATCCTTCTTCCATCCATAGTTGTCGGAAGAGGCAGCCACAAATTGGTGCTAACATTGAACAGTATCACTGTGGTTACTCTACAAAGTGTCCTCATTAGAAATTTGCATCCAGATCCTGTGGGCTTTTGAAGGCATTGCTGCAGAAGTGAGACAGGGCGATCATTTGTCAAGTAATTCTCTGGGATAAAATCCTCAGATACCAGCTGACTCTAATCAAGCAGAGAGCAATATCCCAAGTTAGGTGGCTTGCTAGTAAGTCCTCTAATGGTGCTGCTGAGCAGCCGCAAAGGATCCCAATGAGAAGGACTGCGAAAGTGAAGTAGGTGTCAAGCAGAAACGGAGTACTTGGATGGAAGCGAACCACGAAACTTGCGGTGTCTAGTTCATCACTGTGCCGTGGCAGGGAGAGAGTGGGATTTTCCCGTGGTGGAGCTTGGCCGTGGCAGACTGCGTGCGGTACCCACCTCTCTCTGTTGAAGAGATGATGGGAGCCTGGACTGCTGAGTGACTAATCGCAAGTCACTCCTGATCTTAAACACCACTGGAAGTTTCAAATCTGTCTTATACACCTAGGTGAAGTTTGTAAGAGTTTCCAGACAGATGACCGCAAGTCAGAGTCCTGAGCAGTTAAGAGTAGCCCTGTAACCCTATAGATACAAACTGTCATTGCTAGTAACATGCCAGAAGCTTCATGCTAACTCCATGAGGCCTCCAGACTTGTCAGGCTTTACCTGGGTTTGTCCTGGGCTGCCCCACAGCTTTGTTTTAGCTTGTTTTAGCTGTTGACAGCAGTTTCCTAACGACCAGGTAGCTATTGCCTAATTTGTTTTACTTTCACTTAGCTTTGTATAATCATCTGGTATAACCATAATTTTTATATGGATAGCAATTAACAAGAACTAAATATTTTTGACCCCAGCAAAATGATGTGGTGTAAAGGAATGTTATCATAGCAGAAATTTTTCCTGAGGATGACAGAGAATGCAGTGTGGAGGAGTACAGGCATGGGATGATGACAGAAGTAAATTGCTGTAAACAGATAATCAGTAGTCAACCACTGGTAGTTAAAGAAATGCAGTCCTGAGAACTGAGAAACCTGGTTTTAGGGTTAACAAAGAGAACAAGGAAGAAGTCTCCAGCCTATATAAAAATCTCATGTATATGAAATCTCACATTTCCAATGGAAAAATGAGCAAGTAAAGTAGTGCAACAGAAGGTATATAATAGTCTTATGTGCTGAACAAGGAGAAAGAAACTCCCATCTTCTGCATCATACTTCTCTTGGCAAAGGACCTGGGATGCTGAGGACCTGCAACACTGAAGCACAGAACATTTGCATGCAGGGGGAGAGTGGAAGGGGGAACATAGCGGTGGAAAAGGGGGCAGTCATTAGGAATGGGGTGTAAAACAATTTAAACTGTGTTATTACTGAAATCCAGTAGTATAGTGTAGTATATTCTCTGTTTTTTATGTAATAATTAGATCGAGATTAATAATAACTCTCTGATTAGATAGTTAAGATTTCAATTACAGTAACAATAAATCCTTGGCTTTGTTTAAAAGTTGTGTATCTTTCTGCCCATAGCAAGATTTTGAGTGTAACAGTGACTATATTCAGCGCAGGATTGGAGTTGGTACGTAGTTGTTGGTAAGAGAAGAATTAGATGGCAAGCCAAAGAAGGCCTGTGGGTGGGATTTGCACCCACAAAAGTGTAAATCTAGGTGGATTAACAAAAAAAAGTGAGAGTATAAATGGGACTTCAAGGACAAAAGTGTTTCAAGTACAATAGCTTGAGGCAGCTTAAGAATGGAAAAAGAGCCTTTGTCCTACAACAAGATTTTCAGGAGATAGCTCTGCAGAAATATCATCTTGTGTCCCGTAAGGCTGAGAGAGTATTGCTCAGTGCAGAATGGTTTGGTAATGGAGGGCAATGAAAATTAAATTAAGAAAAAGAGGAACTATGGAGCATGAATGCATGAATGCAATAAAATGACCTTGATCATGCTGTTCGTTTCCTGCTTAGGGACTATACTGTGATTCATGCAGACAATTGCATCAAGGTCTACAGAAGCATCTACTCCCAGCACAGCCAAGAGCCTCTAATCAACAGCATCACTAACGCTTGTATTCCTCTAAGAGATTACATTAGAAAGGGATCTTTCCCATCTCAGGTGAGTCCTGTGACCACAGATTATTAGCTATTCTTGAATAACTTCTCTTTTCCATAATTGGGGCTTTTTTTTTTTTTTTTTTTTTTTTTGTGTTTTTTTAAAGTGTCTGTTTTGGGTAAAAAGCCGTTGTTTTCGTNTTTTTTGAGTGATTTTTGGGCTCAGTTTCATTCAGCATCAGAAAAAAAACAGATTTCAAGATTTCAGAAAGTTTTAATTTTCCATCCTTACTGAAATCCATTGCCAACTTCAATATTCTGCCACAGGTTGACTAATTCACAGTGGGCAACAGAGCTGTAGAAATGTGGCATTGTGATGGGAGGAGTAGGATACAATGGAAGAGTTTTAATTTCTTAGTCCAGGGACTCCACATCAGAAGCACATTGGCTATGAGGCCATTTTTAGCAGCTCTTCTTCCCAACACAGTTTGCCCTCGGGTAGGAAACCCTCCCTCCAGACCTAGAAGCACAGGATGCTGCTGTTTGGGCTGATGGCATCATTAGTTGACACATGTGAAAAATTTATTGTTCAGGTGGAAAGCTTCTCTAGCTGCCAACTGTGCTTTTGGTCTCAGCCTACAGTCTTTTTCTTCTCTTTTTCTCATTATTTAGTGATTGTACCAAAGACTCTGATATATCTATATACACAATAGCATAATTTGGCTGTTGTCAGAAGATATAATGTCAATGACAATGTCAAATCATTTTTGTCACGTACTTTAGCATAGGCTTCATGACTGTTTCTTTGCTAGCAGTACCACTTAACAGAAAGAAGAATACATGGGAGAATGACAACAACAGTCATCTCTGGCAAGGATAAGTGGCTTCAAAAATGTTCTTCAGGTGACATACATTCAGAGGGATTATTCTGTACGGGAAACAATGTGCTTGCACACACATTGTGATGATCGCTCTTGCTATGAACAACAGCTTTGCTGAGTACGCTCCTTTGGCAGTGGCAGAAGGATGTATGAGGTCATGGATAATTACCTCTCACCCCACTGGGTGTACGCTACTGACAATTCTAGTTGAACCCCTGTGCGCTATGCAGTCTGTAACGTAACACACAGTAGAACAAACCTCATTGCCTTTTTATAAGTCTTTTAGTTTGTGTGGCAGCAGATGTCCAAGGTTTTAAATAAGTGCACTGCGAAAACAGAAAATGAAAACAGCTTGGATGACTTCTTAAGAGGTTACAGGATGAAGTGTCTTTATTTCCTTTCATGTCAATGTATATATAGTAAGTGTATTAAGTATATTTCATAAAGGGCTAATTACGACCATATTGCTGTCCAGTAGGGATATTAAATTGCCAGTAACAAATCCTTGCATGCCTAGGATTGAAGCATATAGAAATAATTATGGTTGACTGGACAGTTACTGTTGTAATGAACCTAAAAAGAGTTACAAGTTATCTTGGAGACAAATACCTGAAATGTACTAAAAAGGGGTGGGGGGGTGGGGGGAAATAAGGGAAAGGTTTTGAAATTCTGGAAATCCATAGTGTGATACTAAAACCTACCTGAGAATTAAACAGAGGATTCCCCATGTGCAGAAGCCATCACCTCAGTTTGCCAGCATGGTGGAATTCCAGGTTCAGCATCCACAGGCACATTTGCATGGGTGAGAACACAGTCCTAGCACAGATTCTACAGGGATGGATCAGCCTGGTCAGAAAGCATGTTTGCATGGTCCCAGGTCCAGCTTACAAAACCATAACTTGCCTTTTCAGCAGGGTGTGTTAGCTCAGGCACAGCACTTCAGGACCAGATCTGAGCACACGCAAAGTGAACTCAAATCTCTCTGCATGCAGTCATTTAGACATATCCTCATAGTTCTCAAACACATTTCTGCTATGGTTGCCAAATTCCCAGTGGCGACAGTTTTGACAGTCACAGTCAAAATACAACTGTGTAATAATAAGAGTAAGTTTTCTTGTGGCAGCTGCTCATAAAGTCCTTAGTGACTGAATGTAGATATCAAGAGATGTTGTGAACTGCTGCTTTAAGGATGGCATGACTTTGGTAAAAGCTTTCTGGAGTAACCAAGAGTATCATGCCAGACAGTTCTGGAAGTCCACTACAGAGACAAGAACTATGTTTTCCTGTGTTCTGTTTCTTTCCTTTGAAAGATTAGGAAACTAATTTCCATGATCCTCCAAGCAGAGACCATGTAAACAAATTTAATGATGTTTGTCTTAAAATAGTTAAGAGGACTGCTCAAGAAAGTCTGATGTTTCTCCACTATGAAATTCTCCACTGCCAAAAAGAAAGGTAAAATCAATGGAAGTTAAGAAAAGCTTTAAGTATAATTCTCATAATTCTTTTTTCTTTTTAAATTTCTATTAAGTTGTTAAAACCAATGGTTGTTACAATAGAAATAAGCTGTTGTCACATGTGCATAGCTGTGGACCACAGTGGATGCTTTACATGTCATAATTCTCATCCTCACTTGGACCTGAAAGTCTCCCCTTATCAACACAACAAGCCATGATCTGTGCAATTAGCTGAAAACTAATTCCCTTTCCTTCTGCTTCCTCAGTTGCTGCATATTCTTCTTCATTAGCTGCATCTATAGGCACTTGTTTGTCTCATCTACCTTTTGAAGAATAAGATATCTTAGACCTATATCATCACTGGCTATTTTAATCTCATCAGTTAGCTGGCATTCAAGAGCTTTTTGGGTGAAGAAACAGAAATGAGTCACCGTGCTCTTTTTTTATTCATGGTAAGTCCGGTTCTACAGAAGATTTCCCAATAAACTTATCAAACTGTTGCTGCCTTCCTGTCTGTTCGTGTCAGCCGGAGGTGGTTACAGATCTGCATTGCCACTTTGCACAAGGGTGCTGTCTATTCCAGTGTTGGAAAGGAGTAAATTATCTCACACTTTTACATCAAAATGAGGGAGGGAGTAGGCCAAAGCCTAATGCCTATCATTGCTTTCTTGAATCATTTTGCTTCTTGGGAGATGGAAGCCAACGTAGTGAGGCATCCTAGTACAGTTTTACAAAGGGGTCATATTGATACAGCTACTCTGAGAAATAATGAGAGGACCAGACAAATTGTCCACACCTGAAAATTGCTGGTTTTCTTCCCATTTTTGTTTTGGATCACTCCAACCAGCTCTCTCAAAAACAATGCTCAGTACAGGTAGGCAAGCACTTCAGTGCAGGGATCAACTCCAAAAGCCAATATTGATGAGTCTGTACGAGGTCTGGCTCCCTCCATCCTGCACAGTCCTAGGGATCCCAGAAGGCTCTTCATTCTTACAAACACCCACATATTTGCATCTCAGTGCAGGCAACAAAAGCCTCAGTTTCTTATTGATGGGCTGCAACATGGCACTTATATTATTTCTGAACTTAGAGCTGAGAAAAAAACACATACAGTAATAATTATATCCTAGATCCTGGACCAGTTGCTATGACACTCATGACAACATTGCATTCCGATGTAATATGATTTAACTGTTATATGAAGATCTACTGTTATGCAACATCAAAGTGGCCAGCCTGCTCTAGGTCATGCTACCCCTGAATGGTGTAAAAGCCCCCTCTACTCTTTCCACCACTTGACCATAGAGTGATGAACCATTCGCTGGAGTGGATACATTTAATAGAACAGATGTGGCCCTTGAGAGGGTTGCAAGCAGGGACTCAGGCCACCTTTTGATGTCCTCCTCTATTGCTATTGATTTGATAAAGGAGGTTGAGAGCAACTCTTTACCTAAAGCAAGCAGCTCATACTCCTGTTCAGAGCTCTAAATCTGCCTTACTGCTGACATGAATGATATGCTCACATCACCTCTAAGCCCAGCACTCATGCAATTAATCTTTCCTGTATTACAGCTGGCTCCTTCAGTGAAACTCTGTTTTGTTTTTCGGGATGATAAGATTGTCATTTTGAACATAATTTACTGATGTGGAAGGAGGAAAATATGCAACAAAATCTTACAGAAAGGCAGGAAAACTGGTAGAGACAAACATGTGCCAAACACTCAAGGATTTAAGGCAGTAGATATCAGCAATTTTTGATAGGTTGAAGTTGTTGTCTTTGCCATAAAAATTCTCAGTCCATTCAGTGGTATTTTTTGGCATTTTCTCATCTAGACTACATCAGGTTATTTTTAATTGTGCAATTCTCTAGAAGCTTGCAAATGTAAAACTTTCATTTTCTATTAAGAAGTTCTTTTCAGTTGATCTTCTATGATAGAAAATGAAATTTCTATGTGAGCCAGCCACTAGAGAGTCTGAGGAAAGCAATATCTGGGTTAACAGACTGTTTTAAACACATTCTCTCAGGACCTCTCTCTTCCCCTTCAGCATTTTCAGCTTCTCTGTCTCTTCTTTCCTGCTTGTTTCTTCAGTGTCCAGGAGAATTGTGATCTACCTGAAAAGGTAGACTGGATGTACTAAAGAATGGATTTTTGTACCAAGTAAAGATTCAAAATAATCTGACAGTAACAGAAATGTTTTTGAGAACAGCACCAGGGCAGGACTGGAGGAATGGTGGGTAGATCAAGGCACATTGCACAGGACAAATAATAAGCACACTAGCAAACAAGTAACTTTTATTTCATTAGTTGCCCTTGAGGTAGTTGTATTGCTTTGATCTTAATTTGCAACAGCAATAGCAAAAATAAAAGAGAAATCTTTAATCTTGTGAGTGCAGTAGCCCCATATTTACTCACATTGATCAGCCTCAAAGATATACTACTAGCATGTACATGACTTGAACTGTCTCTGTGCAGCCTGTGACATAAAAGTGTAGGGACAGTTTGCACAGTTGAAAAAAAGTTTTCTTAGAACCAAAACTATATATGCATGCACATGTATTTTATTTTGCATTTTTCTCCATTCCTAAACCTCCGGACTTCCATTTGCAAACTTGCAAGCCTACATTATAAAATACCCAGGGCCTGAGTCAATGCTGTGCACTGCCTTTGATATCAGTAGCCTCTATTTTTCCTCCCATCAGGAGTGCTAGAGTTCACTGCCAATAGCTTGGAGGTATCCAAACTAAAGGAGTGCAGAAAGAATAGTTATTTTGTGCCTGAAAAGCATTAGCAGGTCCAGTGAAAAAGAAATCCGAGTTACAACACCCTCAGGACTTTGAAATAACACTTGTGACAACATTGCATTGTATTCTGATGTACTATGATCTAACTCTTATCTGAAGAACAGGCATTTTGGACTCCACAGAGATAGAACGTGGTACTTTGTAATGACATAATGATAGACTGAAGTCCTACAGGACTGTGTAAAGATCATCAGTTTCACTCAGAACTTTAGGCTAAATTATCAGCCGCAGCACAAATAACATAAAATCCCTTCAGCTCAATTATGTGGCTTAGTCTGGGAGATCAATGCCTCCAATTCTTACTCCATATTTAACTGCTTTGTGATGGATGTAACAATAGAGGGTTTCCATCGAGATAATTTTGGAAAGCACTTGAGGAGCCATGTGTCGGGGTTTTCATATTAAATCCATTTAATCAATAAACATTAGACATCAGATTGCCTAAAAAAATATTTACTCTTAATGCACTGAAACAGTGAAGATTATAAGAAAAAATCATACCTACATTTTGTTTCAGGAGTAGAAAAAAGTAAAGATTATAGTTTGTAGATATAAAATTAAATAATATGATAATTTAGTAGAATTTTTTTTTTTTCAAATTATCCTTTCTTTTGCAAAATAATAGGCTGATCACATCAGCCTTCAACCCCATATTAGTCTGATCAAACTGATTTTTTCATCTCAGTATTACTCTGGCATTTCAGATGTAACTGAGATGTCAAGACAGCTTTTTTGATAACCAATAACAAAACAAGAACAGCAGCCATAATCTCTTGTTAACCTAGTGGAGGTATTGCGTGATAAAAATACCACACTGAGATTCTGGACGTTGGGGATTCTCTTTCACAGGTTATATGTGACTGAGTAAAACACTTAGTGGATTACTCAACCCTGAAAAAATAATACCAACCCAGTCTTACTGAACATATCAGTTTCTTAGATGCATTAATTACCTCTGCTTGTGTTAGAGGGAAAAACATGTTTCTGGTGTTAACTCCTCTGAGGCCACGAAGATAAATGAATGTAAACTGGAGTCCAGTGAAGTGACTGGACTGGCACTTTTGAAGTGCTGCATTTCTAGGGACCCATCAGTGCTGCAAAAACAAAAGAAGAGTGCCTATCACTCGACGGTGAAGCCAGTAAGTCAGGCAGGTCCTAGCACTGTCCTAAAGGATTTGTGCCACTCTTTCTGCTGCACAAAATGGAAAGAGTCAAATTCACTGTGGGACCCGAGACTGAATTCGAAAGGGCCATTTCCATTTGCGTTGGGAATCATTGAGAAAATATGAAACTATTGTTACGGGCTTAGAGTTCAGAGTAAGCTGCATTGCAATTGTGGGTGAGCTGAGCTCTGCAGGGACTACTAAATGCTTTCATGTCCAAAGAAGAAAGGTGCAACAGACATTCAAATTTACCTCTAGTTGAGTGATACTGTTGCTGAGCTCTAGCTCCTTTTGGAAAGATGTACTGAGCATTGCACAAAAGGCACCATGTAGGAACAGAGCTGCGTTCAAGAGGAGAGTGGGCATGTTTGGCAGCAAAACATCTTATCTGGGAGATTGCCACACTACACAATTCCCACACACGAGTCAAGGTAGGGAGAGCTCTTGCTGGGGTGTAGGAGCTGGAGACTTTGGAGGTAGAGTGAACCCCCTTCACCATTAAAATAGGGACATTCTTTGCCCTGAAAGAACGAGTCACAGGAAAGCTGACAAAATAACCATGACAGATTTTACAGTGAAAAAGGATAACCTGCCAATCTTGTGTCATGCTCCTTTCACACAGAAAGACAGTTCTTGCATTAATTCTTGGGAGTCATCACGTAATGCAAAGAGATCAGGTTCCCCAGGTAAAAGCAAAGGCATGATTGAGATTGTGAACTCCAGAGCTACATCCACAGACACGGCCGTCCACATCCAGGTGTCCTATTATCTGAAATCTGTTGGCTATGGGCCAAAACAGGCATAAGTAAATTAAGGCTCACACATTAAGCCATTCTAATGTAGATAATGGCATTGCAACATGACAAAACCAGTTTCAGAGATTAGTCCCAAACCCTTTGGGTAAAGACACAAGAAGACCCAAATATATTCTCTCACTTCACACATATTCATGCTGAAGAGTGTGTCAGCAACATGCAGTTTATCTCAGCCCACAGAAATCTATCCATAAGGCATGTACAGAAACACATCCCAACATAGTGACTAATCCTGCACCAGCAGCACTGTTTTCTTAGTCACTTGGTGGCTTGGAAGATACCCACATTTAGAACTGAGCTGACAATTGGAAGCAAATAGTTTAATGACTTAAATCAACCTTTTCCTAATTATTTATGTGCAATGTCATGAAAATTTCCTTCCATACTGTAAGTATCCAAAACGAACCCCATTTTATCAGTGTACACGTGTGGAATTATGGGTTTACTGAGAGGCATATAGCACAATGTTCAATGTCTTTAAGTGACAACTGATTATACAAGTAACATAGTTCTGTATATTTTCCCCCACTGGCTGAGTCTAACTGTTGAGATTTGTTGAGATTTCAGCCAGTGCAGGGCTGAACACCCTAGAGGAGAGTGGTGTTTTAGGGATAGGTTGTAGCTAAGAGAGATAAGAGCTACTTGAAACTCTTAGAAATTCATCCTTTTCAAACTACATAAGACATGTTAGGCAGGATCCTAAAAAATCCACAACCTCCTACACTCTTTATTGGTATAAGTGCAGAAATTGAACTTAATTTTGGCTCACGCTACTCATACAAATGAATCATCGGTGGAAATGCTCAGCACGCTGGCAAAAATTATCAAAACTTGATATTTCTTCTTTGGGTCTGGAAGGTTCGGCAGATCTAATATTGGCCCCAGTGATGGCGTTTCTAAACTTCCCACTGCAACACTCGAAGCCATCAGTATGTCCTAGGCAACAGCAGGGGCACGCTTAATCTAGGGTATGACACAGAATAAGTGTCTGCGATGCTTTTTTTAGTGTTGTGATTTATGTGGTTGATTAGCGTCAGCCTTATGTAGGGGCATAACTGGAACTCCAAGAATGGGGCTGTGAAGCAATGGCACAAAGCTGGCCAGAAGCGAGGAGCTGCCTTACTTGGCCTCGTTGCCTCCTCTAGGCAGTCCCTGTGTCTTGCACTGTGCTGCCAAGGGTTAAATCAAAGTTCATGTAATTTGGCAGTACTTTCCTAATGTCTTTTCTGCCTCCATTCTCTTGTACAAATAGATTGTTCAAATGCACTCCACACATAATGTAAGTTTATCTCTCAATTTTTGGCAGGCTATTGTGACCTTTGAACTGAAATATCCGCAGCCTGCTATCATAACAGAGCTGCTGACATATCAGTATAACCCAGCTTGGCAGGCATCCCTGCAAATACTATAAAAAGTTTTATGGCTTAAAAAGTGCCGCTATTCCTGACCTTGCACTCTTTTAAGGGAGCAGGGCTCATGTATACCATGAGGAAGGGAACTGCTGTGAGCATGTGGAGTCTGCTGGAGCTGTACTTTCGAGACTACATCTCATTGCTTTCTCCTAAGGAACACGAGAAGGAGGAGGGGATGTGGAATGACTCCAGGTAAATTAATGGATAGCGAAATGGCGAGATGCTTAACCAAACTAAGAGCACGAGTGGTCACTGATGATGTTAAAGAAGATAGCATGAGACCTGTGCAGTTCTTCCTCAGGGAGAGGCACCAACACATAAGAACCAAAGACAGATCAGGAAGAGAGGATATTGCCCGGAAAAATCACCCAGGTGGCTATGAGGTCCACATGTGAAATCAAAGGAGGAGTAAGGGATGGTTTCTGTTAGAGTATGTTGGTGCTATAATGAAAAGCTGATGGTAGCTAATCTAGGCATACATGAGTTAACTGCAAATTAACTAACCCATGTCCTGAGAACAGTGGACTTGATCAGCAATTACAACAATGCAGAGTCCAGGGCAAGATTTATAATCTGTGCTGAATGCTATGCTACTGCAGTTAAGTATTGTCAATATATACACTAGCAAGATACTTAACCTATATATCTTGAATATTTAACTTGAGTATTACAAATATTTTTCTATTTATGAAGAGTCAGGGTCTGGTAGCTAACAATATACCATGCCATGGGTGCTCTTCCAGCAAAGATAAGGACAGAACCTTACCTCCTGATTTCCAGGTTTATGTGTTAGCTCCGGTAGTGAATATCTTAGTAATTTTATATAGATGCAACTATCAGAACAAGAAAAAGATATGTTGCTCAACACTAGAACCAAGTGGGTTACAAAGTATTGTGAATTATGATGACAGGGAACAGGTTAGGAAGGCTCTGAATACATTGGTCAGCCATTCACTGTGACTTGGGAAGGCACTGCAAAAAATGTGTCTGTATACTCTTTGCAGCCTTTGAGGGTCCCAACTACAGATGAACAAGCCTTGGGTGACACTGGATCTCATCGAAACCCAGCAGTTCAACTGCTCTTGTACCGACTGTGTTTCAGACTTTATTTTTACTAGTGCTGTCTTCTAGTCTTTGGCTGATCCAAGTGGGCTTGGTCTCTGGAGGCGATTATCCTTTCAGAGCTGCCAGCAGCAGCTGCTAAGAGTGATCCAAAACAACCTTCTAAAGCACAGTTTAGTACTTTTTTCTCCAAGTTTAACTAAGTGGGAACACAGTTAAACTAGCACTCAGGTTTACCCATACCTCAGCTTATTTTCTAGCTTTTATTAAATTTTGTTTAGTTTAGGTACCTATGATGTTTTGGCTGAGGTGGACAGGATCTCCTACAGTTACTGCCTCGCTGTCTCCCCACATAGCCTTCCCTCAGGGTTTTTTGCTCTCCACTTCTCCTCTCTAGGAAGATTTTTAAACAGATAGATGTCCTTTGATCTCAAGCCATAGAAGTGGGACAATAAGCTTGTTAACCTTAGCCTGAACCAAACAGGTAGGCACTTCCAGATTAATAGCCTACCCGTTGTTCTCTGAAGGACTCTTGGTATCTCCCCTGGAGATATCTTATCTCTATCACTGAGCAAGCAGGAAATTAAACATAGATTCATAAAGTGTAAGCCCAGAAGGGACCACTAGAAGAGCTATTCTGATCTTATATGTATCAGAGGCCCTTTAATTTCACCCATTTATCCTTATAGTGAGTTCAATAACTTCTATTTGACTAAAGCTAATGCTCCTCCTAACAGATGCTCCAGATTTAAATTCATGCACTCAAACGAAAAAGTGTCAAGCACATAAACTGGTACAGGTAAAACGGCCATTAAAAAATAATACAGACATCTCCCTCATTCTCTGTAACACTGCCTGACTGTGTTTTGATACGGATCTGATATGCTTTAGTAAGTCTACATGAGTCATTCTAAAATTCACCTGTCTCCAGTGTTGTGTAAAGGGTGTGAATCTGATGTGTGGCTGAGGGAGGCCCTCTCGTGTAGTCACAAGGCTCAGAAAGGACCCCCTTGCATTCTAAACTCCTCCTCAGAGAGGAGCCTAGGTGTGGCTAGTTCCGGTCTTAGTTCCAGGCTTGGTCAACGCTTTATGTCTAAAGGATTATGTATAGCCACATATCAGAGTCAATGTTTGCCTGTCAGAGCCCCTTAAAGGACTTTCACTGAGACAGTGTTGCAAAGTTGAAACAAATAGAAAGTTTATTAAAGCGACAGATATAAAGAGTTCAGGATTTCCATTGATAAATGTACTTAGTGCAGTAGCACTAATATATGATTATAATGCCAGCAAAATGCTATCCCAGGTATTCTTCACTGAAAGGTGAAGTCGCAATGCTTACCAAGAGGGCATCCCTATCTTGGACGGGGCCTCCAGCTAGACTCTCATCACAACCCTCTGGGCTCTGCTATTCAGCCAGTTCTCAACCCACCTAACTGTCCACTCATCCAACCCACACTTCCTAAGCGTGCTTATGAGGATGTTATGAGAGACGGTGTCAAAAGCCTTGCTTATGTCAAGGTAGACAAATCTACTGCTCTCCCTTCATCCACCCAGATGGTCATGCCATCATAGAAGGCCATCAGATTGGTCAGGCGTGATTTCCCTTTGGTGAATCCATGTTGACCACTCACACCTTCTCTGTGTCTTCTATCACCAAAACATACACCTCATTCAGCAGCAGATCCACATTTTCCCTAGTCTTCCTTTTGCTGCTGATGTATTTGAAAAGCCCTTCTTGTCCTTGACATCTTTTGCCAGATTTAATTCCAAGTGGGCCTTAGCCTTCCTTGTTGCATCCCTACATTCTGTGCCTACATCTCGATATTCCTCCCAAGTGGCCAGTCCCTTTTTCCACATTCGGTAAACTTCCTTCTTCCTCTTGAGTTTTTCCAGGAGCTCCTTACTCATCCATGCAAGTCTCCTTCCTCCTTTGCTTGATTTCCTATTCTTCAGGATGCACTGATCTTGAGCTTGGAGGAAGTGATGCTTGAATATTGACCAGCTCTCTTGGGCTCCCTTACCTTCTAGAGCCCTAATCCATGGGATTCTGCCAAGCAGATCTTTGAAAAGGCCAAAGTTAGCTTTCCTGAAGTCCAGGGTTGTAATCCTACTTATTGTTCTGCTCCTTCCATGCAGGATCCTGAATGCCACCATCTCATGGTCACTGCAGCCAAAACCGACACCAACCTTCACACCCTCAACCAGCTCTTCTTTGTTTGTTAGTACAAGGTCCAGCAGCACACCTCTCCTCATGGGCTCCTCCATCACCTGTGTCAAAAATTTATCAGCTTCCTGGACTGTGCATGCCTGGCTATGTTGCCTTTCCAGCAAATATGAGGGTAGTTGAAGTCCCCTATAAGGACCAAGGCCCATAATCTTGAGGCTACTTCCAGCTGTCTGTAGAAGGACTCATAGACTTCCTTATTCTGATCAGGTGGCCTGTAGTAAACACCCACAACAACGTCACCCCTGCCTCCTTACCCATTATCTCTTGACTTGCTCTTCATCCACCCCTATGAGGATCTCAATACATTCCAGTTGTTCTCTCACATAAAGGCAACTCCACCACCTTGCCTTACTGGCCTGTCTTTCCTAAAAAAAGTGTGCAGCCAGACAAGTACTATAGTCATATATGTTTAGCATGTACTTCTTTTGCTCATTATCATACCCAGGGGTGTGAACTTTAATATTAATGCCATGGATAATTAAGCAAAAGGTCTCACTCCAGGCACCATGGCCTTCAAGATTCTGTGTAGAAACTGTCTATCTGTTTATTCCACATTCTCTAGCCAAAAGAGGGCTGTCTTGCTGCTGTAAGACTCCTTCCTGCTGCTGCTTCTCATACCAACCTTGTGGATCTCCATCCATAATGTTTGCATAAGAGATAAGTGGACACCAGTGTTTTTAACCTCTTGTGTGCAATTCTCACACCCAGCATAAGAGATCCTGAAAATTAAGACATATGTAGTGCACAGATTAGGTACCATTACAACCTTCTTAGGTAGATTGCACACTATAATATATTGAGATCCATAACAAAGTAGCATAATACCCTATACAGGACTATGAATGTCATCAGTTCGTAAGCCTAGACTGACAAATGAAAGAGGGCTACCCTGACAACTCTATTTGTTAGCTCACTCCCCAGCTCAGGTTTTGCTCACACCAATGTTCTCTGTCCAATACATATTAACTGTAGGGGAGTTTTATACTAAAAATCTCCAATACAAGACGGTTAGTCCCACATGCTGACAGGGTGAGAGCTCAGTCAGCTCCCAGCCCTCTTTTATTTAGCTGTGTAGACATTGTGAGTGAGTCTAGGTAGCATATAAAGAAAAGCTGATGTCAGCAAGGAAGTCATTACAGTAAGTGCAAAAGAGTAATGTACTCTACGGTTCTTTTGCAGCAGAGCAGAGAACGCTCCAAATCATCATTAACCAAATTAAGCAAACCATCTAGCAAAAATGATCTTATTGTCAAACATAAAGCAATTCAATACAGTAACATATTTGGACATTTGTAAAATCNGTGTCAAAAGCCTTGCTTATGTCAAGGTAGACAAATCTACTGCTCTCCCTTCATCCACCCAGATGGTCATGCCATCATAGAAGGCCATCAGATTGGTCAGGCGTGATTTCCCTTTGGTGAATCCATGTTGACCACTCACACCTTCTCTGTGTCTTCTATCACCAAAACATACACCTCATTCAGCAGCAGATCCACATTTTCCCTAGTCTTCCTTTTGCTGCTGATGTATTTGAAAAGCCCTTCTTGTCCTTGACATCTTTTGCCAGATTTAATTCCAAGTGGGCCTTAGCCTTCCTTGTTGCATCCCTACATTCTGTGCCTACATCTCGATATTCCTCCCAAGTGGCCAGTCCCTTTTTCCACATTCGGTAAACTTCCTTCTTCCTCTTGAGTTTTTCCAGGAGCTCCTTACTCATCCATGCAAGTCTCCTTCCTCCTTTGCTTGATTTCCTATTCTTCAGGATGCACTGATCTTGAGCTTGGAGGAAGTGATGCTTGAATATTGACCAGCTCTCTTGGGCTCCCTTACCTTCTAGAGCCCTAATCCATGGGATTCTGCCAAGCAGATCTTTGAAAAGGCCAAAGTTAGCTTTCCTGAAGTCCAGGGTTGTAATCCTACTTATTGTTCTGCTCCTTCCATGCAGGATCCTGAATGCCACCATCTCATGGTCACTGCAGCCAAAACCGACACCAACCTTCACACCCTCAACCAGCTCTTCTTTGTTTGTTAGTACAAGGTCCAGCAGCACACCTCTCCTCATGGGCTCCTCCATCACCTGTGTCAAAAATTTATCAGCTTCCTGGACTGTGCATGCCTGGCTATGTTGCCTTTCCAGCAAATATGAGGGTAGTTGAAGTCCCCTATAAGGACCAAGGCCCATAATCTTGAGGCTACTTCCAGCTGTCTGTAGAAGGACTCATAGACTTCCTTATTCTGATCAGGTGGCCTGTAGTAAACACCCACAACAACGTCACCCCTGCCTCCTTACCCATTATCTCTTGACTTGCTCTTCATCCACCCCTATGAGGATCTCAATACATTCCAGTTGTTCTCTCACATAAAGGCAACTCCACCACCTTGCCTTACTGGCCTGTCTTTCCTAAAAAAAGTGTGCAGCCAGACAAGTACTATAGTCATATATGTTTAGCATGTACTTCTTTTGCTCATTATCATACCCAGGGGTGTGAACTTTAATATTAATGCCATGGATAATTAAGCAAAAGGTCTCACTCCAGGCACCATGGCCTTCAAGATTCTGTGTAGAAACTGTCTATCTGTTTATTCCACATTCTCTAGCCAAAAGAGGGCTGTCTTGCTGCTGTAAGACTCNCGTCACCCCTGCCTCCTTACCCATTATCTCTTGACTTGCTCTTCATCCACCCCTATGAGGATCTCAATACATTCCAGTTGTTCTCTCACATAAAGGCAACTCCACCACCTTGCCTTACTGGCCTGTCTTTCCTAAAAAAAGTGTGCAGCCAGACAAGTACTATAGTCATATATGTTTAGCATGTACTTCTTTTGCTCATTATCATACCCAGGGGTGTGAACTTTAATATTAATGCCATGGATAATTAAGCAAAAGGTCTCACTCCAGGCACCATGGCCTTCAAGATTCTGTGTAGAAACTGTCTATCTGTTTATTCCACATTCTCTAGCCAAAAGAGGGCTGTCTTGCTGCTGTAAGACTCCTTCCTGCTGCTGCTTCTCATACCAACCTTGTGGATCTCCATCCATAATGTTTGCATAAGAGATAAGTGGACACCAGTGTTTTTAACCTCTTGTGTGCAATTCTCACACCCAGCATAAGAGATCCTGAAAATTAAGACATATGTAGTGCACAGATTAGGTACCATTACAACCTTCTTAGGTAGATTGCACACTATAATATATTGAGATCCATAACAAAGTAGCATAATACCCTATACAGGACTATGAATGTCATCAGTTCGTAAGCCTAGACTGACAAATGAAAGAGGGCTACCCTGACAACTCTATTTGTTAGCTCACTCCCCAGCTCAGGTTTTGCTCACACCAATGTTCTCTGTCCAATACATATTAACTGTAGGGGAGTTTTATACTAAAAATCTCCAATACAAGACGGTTAGTCCCACATGCTGACAGGGTGAGAGCTCAGTCAGCTCCCAGCCCTCTTTTATTTAGCTGTGTAGACATTGTGAGTGAGTCTAGGTAGCATATAAAGAAAAGCTGATGTCAGCAAGGAAGTCATTACAGTAAGTGCAAAAGAGTAATGTACTCTACGGTTCTTTTGCAGCAGAGCAGAGAACGCTCCAAATCATCATTAACCAAATTAAGCAAACCATCTAGCAAAAATGATCTTATTGTCAAACATAAAGCAATTCAATACAGTAACATATTTGGACATTTGTAAAATCCGCTGAGATGAGAAAGAGTTTTTTATCTCTTTGTATTACAATCATGCACCTTCCTGAATGAATGATCATACCAGCACTCCTTTGTGGTGTTTGTAAGCAGACATTGAAAATAGGGAGGTTTTGAATGATAACACACTCCCTGGTGGGGTACTATCTCAAGGAAGTTAATAAGGAATGTAAATGTGGTTCTAACATTCCTTTGTCTAAAGACATTGCAACATTTAAAGTTGACTTTAGTCCAAGAGATTGAGAAAGTTTGTATTTACATACCACTATTCACTTGGTAGATTTTGTACAAATATTGACCTCCAAAAGTTATGAACACAGTTCTACCCAGGTCAGAGTATTTCAGGAACATGTTATGTAGATATATTTTCTGGTGGATGTAATCTGCAGTATGCTTAATCATACAACGTTTCAGTCTGGGGCATGCTTAACCATGTAAGTCCAAAAGGCCAAATCTGAGGACATTTTGAGCAGTCAGTTTCCATCAGCTTCTGAATTTCAAAATATGCTCATATGAAATAGTTCAGTGAAGTCCAGTTTCTCGCCTTCAGCATATTCTATATCCCTGGCTCTAGGAGCCAAGACAGAATATGCTATTATTCCTGTGAAATCTCAGCATTTCTTATTACCGCGTAAATGAAATTATAAAACCCACAATGCCATGAGGGAACACAGTTAAGACAATATGTCCATCCAAGGAGAATATTTTGCTGACACAGATCACAATTTCCTGAAAACCCTGGTCTAAAAAAAATTTTACTTCATCTGTACCAATGCAACTGTCAGAAGAGGATTATACAAAACCCATCAACTACTTTATGGGACAAAACTAGGAAAGAACATGCCTAACAATGGAAGGCAAATGAGGACTCTATAAAACTCAACCAATCTTCTGCAAATGAATTTTAAAAAGTTAACTCTATAAAGTTTTCATTTAAAAGCTAACAAATTAATTAATTAAAACAACAGCATTTTACTAGAATACATATGGTTTGATTCCAGGACAATAGATTTGCACAAGGAAAGAATTTGAAGGGCATTGCACAATGTTCACCCTAAAAAACAGAGATTTCAGTGATGTCTCTAATTTCAAGCATCCCTTCTAGGATTAAATCAGATGCTAGTTTACATTTTATATTTTATGCTTATGATTTTTTAGAGTAGTTCCTGCTGATAAGAATGTGTCTTAATCTAGCTCAGCAACCAGTCTATCAGTATTAATAGCTATCAACAGATTAATTAATGTGTTCCTGCTGTGTGTATTTCAACAATATTAATGTCTTGCTACACAAAAGGTGTCAGATAGCAAGTTAATTTTTATAAGTGGACTCTGTGTCCTGATTATCATAGAAAGATGAAATATGATCTTAGCCTAGTTCAGGAAACAGAACAATATTTTCAATGTTTTATTCTGAATGTAGTCTATAACTTTCAAAAAGGTAACCAACTTTCAAATTTTTCTTTTAATGTATATTTTTCTCCTTAACTCCAGTACATATTGAGAATATGTACTTTTTGCAAGCAAGAGGCCTCATTCTTTCAATTTATGCTAGTTTTATGCTGAAATAGCTTCAGTAATGCTGGTTTCTACCAGCGTGGCTGAGAACAGAATGAGGTCCAGTGACAAAAGAAGAAAACATATAGAAATAAATTTCCGTTCTTCAGCCATCATAATAGACAGTCCAGCCATTTAGAGCATCTCATCTTGTCCACGATAGCCTCTTTACAGCAGAGAACCATTGAAGCTTTCACCTCATTACCAGTGTTTGCATGCATGTGCAAATTCGTGTTTTACTATGAATATGAAGGAATCATGAGGTAATGCCAGGCCTCCATTTGCTTTGCTACATGCATTTTTTGTCCTTATTGCTTATTTAGTATTATCATATTCAACAATAAAGGTCATAATGTCTTCAGCAACACTGCTCCTACTAGTTGCGTGTGAGGAGTTGGAATAGGTTTTGAGAGAATGTTATTATGCATACATACAAAAAACAATTGAGTCATTAAAGTTGTATCTTATTCTCCTGTAATGTTCTTGCTGCAGTAACCAGTAAGCATTATGGAGTCAGTCTGACTGACAAGAAGACAAAGATTTTCTTATTAAGCATATGAGTACTCAGAACCTTTTCCAGGTTTGGAAAACACTGCACCTCCTTTCCTTCATCAATCATTTAGGTTCCCAATACTTCTCTGAAAATCTAAGCTTTTTAATTGATGTAATTTTCTGGGCTTATTAAGAGTGGTAAATACTGTAATGATCTTCACTAGCAAGCAAAATACATAAAGAGGGAATATATGTGCAGTTTGCCACTATCAACATGTATCTGCCTCCAGAGAGACCCCAACAGTCTTCTGAGAGCAAGCAGATAAGCCAGCCTCTGCAGACAACATACTTCTTACAAAACACTTTCTGCAATGGCAGATTCTCCAAAGAAAGGGAGTCCTGCCATCATGGTTGGGCCATAGCAGTGGTTTGTTCAGTGCAGTCATCACCATGAGTGTGGGTCTTGGTTCGCCAAGAGCTATGGCCTGCCTACGCCTCCGTCCCGAGGCCCAGGATGCTGAGTGTTGCCTTCCCCAGGAGCTGGGGCCTGGGTATGGAGCTGGCAGGCTGTGAAGCTGCAGGGAGCTGCAGGGACCCCGCAGCAGCCACAGCAGCGAAACAGGGCAGGACGAGGAGGACCCTTGCTGCATGTAGGGCACTGCCCTGAGCAGGCTCCCAGGGATGGGCTGCAAACTGCCCCTTTAGCTTCTTTTGGTGCTGAAGGTATTATGGCAAATATCCTTAGGCATTTACAACATGTCTGAGGTATGGGGCTGTTGTTGGGAATCTGCTGCTTGTGAGTGAGTGGTAAGGAGCTTGGCGCTGAAGGTACCTGTCCCCACGCTCAGAAACTTCTGAGCCATGGTGATCCCCAGTCCTGCCCACAGCCCTGCCTAGCTGCACCTCTGCGGCCCCAGATGCTCCATTATATTTTGACCCTCAGAGCAAATATGAGACCCTGGGAAACATCTCCCTCTCACTGGGATTACAAGGGAGCTGGAGTTAGGGAGAGCCCTTGCAGTAGCAGCACTGGTGGCTGGGAAAGGTGGCGAGCTGCCCTGCCATGCTGGGAAGGTGACCTGGGGTGACTTGTGCAGAGGGGACTGTGCTGCCAGCACTGAGCAGCACTGTCAGGGTCCCTGCTCTGATGCTGAGAAGAGTCAGTTCAGTACATGTAATTGATGATTTTGAAATGTGACAGATACATTGATGCCCTGAGAGCCTACGGCCTCTGAGGGTGTTTATAGTTTACCTAATAATATCCCGAGTTGTTGAAGACACATGTAGTTGCTGCCAACAAGGAAAGAAATTGAGCCAATGATGAACGTAATAATGCTTTCCCACATTGGAGCAAGGCAGCTGCTATGCACTGCAGAACAGCATTTTTTTCCCTAAAGGATCTAATATATGCTTTCTGTACACTGTGTGCTTTGCTGATGCTTTGTTAAAAAACCTGAAGTCTCCTGTTGCCATGTTTCTAACAGACTGGTAGCATCCTCACTATATATATATTAAACAGACTTTGTGGTGGATTTGCATTATAACTGGCTCAAGTGAAAGATACTGTCTGAAATCGGACCCTACTTAGTGAGCTTTTCCTCATACTGTACTCAACAGTAGATCAGTGTGACTGTGGCACCTGTGTGAGACTCACAGTATCTGCATCACCTTCCTTAATGCCCCTGTGGCAGTGTGGTGCTTGCCACGATGGTTGTTTCCTCAAAGAGCTCTCTAAAAGTTTGATCTTTTTTCAATAAGAGTAATTAATACTGGGAGTGACTAATAATACAATGTTCAGTGATGTTGCCTTGACTTCATTAATATGCTCCTTTGTACTCCATTCCATATATGCAAGCAGTGTTTGCAGTGAAAAATCTTCCTGCCAGGCAATGAGCTGTACAGCCTCTTGTTTCTGTTGATTTACCTGTGCTAGAGCTAGCAACGTCTGTTTTGCAATAGCTCTTTCTTTTTTTTAAAAAAAAGTAAACAATGGTGTTAAAAAATTTCGATTACAAAGTTTCGATTACAAAGAATTAGATCCATACCTTTAAAATCCTGGTTACAGTTGCATTTAAATGCAACTTATGCATCTCTACCTTGATAGCAGTGCAGCATTGCATAATGCTTGTCTGCTCAAAATCAACAGGCACCTTGCAGCTAACCTAAAAGCTTCCCAGGCACTGAAGATAGGCACTGTACACGCTAACTTGAACCCTCAGGGAAGCTGGTGTCAGTGCACAACTTATGCACAACAGTCTTGTGTTTGGAGCAATCATCCAGAGACAAGGGACCAGAAATGCAGGGTGTGTCATTTGAACAGAAATCTTGCAGTTACACTCTTTTTTGCCTGCTTTTATTTTAACCATGTGGATCTTGCATGCCTGACTGGGATATGGCCAGACAAATAGTCTCCTTCTTCCTTCCCTCTCACTGCACGCTCCAGGAAAGGTCTGTAATGTGCTCTACAGGGTAACCTCCAGGAATGTGGGTTCAAATCCTCTCCATCTGAAGGAGGTTTCAAACCCAGACCATCCTCTTCTTGGACCAGTGCCCTAATACCATTGGTCCATCATAAAAAATAGCATGAGCACAGCCAGCTGGCAGCCTTCAAAAGGCAGGAATTCAGCCCACCTGGGCAGCTGTGCTGAAAAGCAAAATATTTTCAACCTGGATCAGAAATTGAAGTTCCAGAGAGAGTGGGAAGGTCTCTTTGCAGATTTTCTGGCTACCCCTGTGTGGTATCCTGTTCAGGGTCAGCTTTCAGGGGCAGTAGCTCTCTCTACAAACCTCTAAATGAGCTAGACATCTAAAGTGGGTTGTATGAGCCACCCTTTGGGAAGCAGGGGTAAATGGCTAAAACCTCAAGTTTTGGATGTCTCCATTAAAACTCAAACACTCAAGGTAAACAATCTTGCACATTTTTTTCCTTACGTTCATTTCCCCACCATCTCCAGAGCACTGTCTGCCAGGTGCAGAGGGACTGAAGGAGGTTAGTGCTGAAGTGGATCCCACCATGTTTTCCTGGGTCTTCTCCATGGGAGACAGTGGATGATAATTGTCCTGATGGCAACTCTGACCAAATTAATGCTATTTCAGACCAAGTTTTAGTTTCAATTTAATATTAAATATCTTAGAGGATATTAAATTCTTACCGCAGCCAGGCTTTCAACCTCTGAATGCCATGACTTCAAAGGCAATTTCACCATGTTTTTTAAAGATTCCAAATACATTAACAGGAACTGAAGCTTATTCTTATATTCTGTACTGATGCTCTCATTTGCCTAAAGTTAAAAACCTGCAGAATCCTTATTAAACAGTTATATGTTACTTAGTGCCAATGTCAGCCCTTTGCTTCACTCAAGCAAACAAGATGACTACTCACCCCATAACAACGATGGATAAACATGATATGTACTGCCGTAAGAGAAATTTGCTTAAACAGTTTTTGAAGTATGAGGGCAATTTTACCATTTTTAGCTAAAGTTAGAAATAAATATGCTCCTAACAGAAAATTGATCCAACTTTCTCCATCTCCTGGTGGGTTCTGGGAAGATTTTCAGAAATTTTAAAAACTCCATTGATTGTCTGTGCAATTTGTACTTTTGTTTCAGTTTATAAGGGAAGTATTGGCATTCTTCCTGACACTCCAAGGAGAAATCTTGGCTCTGATAATTTTATGGTGGCCAGGTTGTGATTCTGTGATATTGCCCCATAAAAATGCTACCCACTAAGAATAGGATTCGGCTCCAAACTCTTAATCTTAAGGTCTGGTTCAATAACCATTCATAGACTTCTATAGCTATTTGGGATACTCTGAGATGTAGCAGCTGGCCTACATCTGCAGTTCCAGAGGGCACATGTCTTCTCCAGGTTCTCTGCCATAGCCTGCAGTGCTACGTGAATCTTCGATGCACTGGGCTGTTTCATATCACAAAAGATACTATGAGCTATGGGTATAAGCTCCTGTTGTAGCCTAGAGAACTATTGATCTCAGGGTAAGGCAGACACCTTCATTTGGTCAGCTGAATAGAATAATAGAATCGTAGAATCATAGAACCATAGAACCATAGAATCATAGAATGGTTTGGGTTGGAAGGGACCTCAAAGATCATCTAGTTCCAACCCCCCTGCCATGGACAAGGACACCCTCCACTAGACCAGGTTGCCCAAAGCCCCATCCAACCCGGCCTTGAACATTTCCAGGGAGGGGGCTTTTCAGATTCCACTGAATCTTAACCCAAATGATTTCCTTTAAAAGTAACTGTAATTTTGCAGATTATCCCCACCAAAACAATTAGTATTGTCAGAGATACTAATGAAGAAAATTGCCATGCATGCCTAAAAAAATTGAGTTCTGTCTGCCTTGAGCTCGTAGCTCTTGTGCATATGAATGGCTACATATCCCACAGCTTTGGAGCATTCATAGGGAGCAAACACATGGACATAGGTGCACATCTGGGAGCTGAGAAAGGTGCTTCCAAGAATGTCTTTTGATTCAGTATGTGACAAGCTATAAGTTTCTATGGTTTATTCTCAAATAAAGTATGTTGATAACTATTTTTCAATCTCATATATGCCTTACCTACTGACAGTGTAATGGGTTATAGCAAAAATAGTGGTACTCCTCATAAAGGATGGTCTGGTGGATTCTAACCAGACTTTTGCTGAAACATGTGGCTTCCCATTCTTTACAGCCCTTACTATACGAAAATACACTTTTAACTTTCTGATGCTTTGTATAGTGTTTCTAATTTTGTATCTAACTGACCATGCAGACCTCCTCTTTATTTCCTTGTTAATTCAGGGCATCATAGACAGGAAAAGACAAATCCAGCAGTACAGTCTTCTGGAAAATAACCTGAAAATTAGGAGATGCAAGTCAGTCACTCATGTATTTTGCTCTGCCTTATGGCAACTGATAAATCATATCATAATACAATTTCAAGACTTTTCACAGGATTCTGCAAAAAATGTTTCCATTGTCCTCAGACAAAGGGGTCTGAAAATACCGTGGGCAGATATACAACTAGATGAAATCAAGATCGAAGACAAAGGGTCTCCCTTGACAGCAAACATCCCACTGATCTCAGTGTGGAAAGGATATTGTTCCAAGGAGTCACATGTTCTTAGACAGACACTATAGTGCCTAATTGAAGCTGCTGCTGGTAAGTTCCTATTGAAACAGTCTCCTTGGAAGGATGAGAAATATAGCAAGTTAAGAGCCGTAGCAACTGCCTAAACACACCCACTACATGAATGAAACCGCCTCAGTGGTATGCTCCCATCATTCAATCTCTGCTTGATAAATCTGTGCACAGAAGAGCCAAGGGACATTTGCACATTGTTGGAGGCAGAACGTGGGAGAAGTCAGGGCCAAATGCAGTACATTTCCTTGCTACCTAGCCACCTAGCCATCAAATTTCTCTAATTCTACTGAAAATCACAATGCAAAATATTGCTGTCCTTGGCAGTGGTCACCCCTGAAAGCAAACCACACAGCTCACAACTGGCTCAATTCTGGCACTAGATAGACCAGTGGGAATTTGCTGTTCAATTCACCTGGATAGTGTCTGAACTCTGCTTTAGCATGCAGCAATGTTTCGCTGTGGCAATAAGATCTCCCTGTGCATATGTATTTACATAGATTTATGTATTTAGTCATTCATGTTCTCTACATTTATAAGTTTCTACCATTTCTAAAAATATAAAATTAAAAGTAAACTCTTTTCTTTTTTTTCCTTCAAGTGAGTACAACAGACAGTATTAGAGATGTAATTAATAACCTTTTGCTCAGGAGGTGAGATTTTCCTTTTAGTCAACTGGAAATATTTTAGAAAGGAATCTTACAGAATAACTACCCTCGCTTGATAACTCAGAAAAGTGAAGCATAAAAAGGGGAAAGGATCTGGCTATGGCAATGGTGTTTCAGGTCATTGACAGAGCTGGAAACCAAATCTTCTGAGTTTTAGCCTGGCGCCAGCTCAGCAGGATCATGCTCTCTCCAAGTAGGCAGGTGTAAGGACTGACCTGAACAGCTCTACTCACCACCTGTCCTCTCTACAAAACCAATCTGATACGGAGATAGGAAAGTTTCAGTGACTTTCAATGGCTGTCCATTTTGTGCTCTCAGAAACCTTTGCTGTGCTTCTCTTAGTCCTCTCTGCTTGCTTTTGACTCTATTTCTTTATTTTATTCCCTTCAGTTTTACTGCTACCCCCTGCTAAGATACCATTTTCCAAAGCCTACATTTCATGATTAGCTCTCAATAGTTATGCTAAAAGTGCAAACTCCTCACAATGCACATTGCTTCATCCCTGTGCGTTGTTCAGGGTGTTGGTGGCTGGGACCTGCCCCGTTCCCATGTGCTCTCCAGCTGAGGTGCTCTGGCCATCCTGCTTGTCCTTTGAGCCTAGAGTTGTGGAGTGGGCTCCCCTGTTCAGCTCACTAATTGAATCCCCAGTGGTAACTCATGTATGAAATCATCTCACCTAATTTTAGACATCTAAAAGGGAGCTGTTTGGTTGAAGGTTTCGTATCAAGTCTCCTTGTGCAGTCAATGAATACAGACAGGCATTTCCAGAAGACACTTCATCCCAAAGGTGGGAGTCCAGAAAATGTGTGATAAGTAGCCCTCTGGACATACCTATGTCTCTTTCTATAGGCTAAAGACAGAACCTATCTAAGTAGAGTAGACAAGGTGCCTTATATTTAGATGGATGTCTTTGGGTGAGGTAAAATCTACCTTTAATATCTTCACACCCTGCTTTCCCCATCTGTTAACTGGGACTAATACAGCCATCAGTGGAATGCCAGGTGTCCGCATTTATTATTATCTGAAATTATGGGGATATCTTTGAATGTATAACTCTGTGGAAGTACAAAGAACTCATTATTCAAAATTGTGACAGATGGCACAGTTTACTGTAAATATTCTGTATATTATGTTTTGCTAGGAGGTATAACTAGGCAGCAGGGAGGTAGGACGACTGCTTACACTGTCTTAACTACAGCACAGAGGGTCCAGTAACTGGTCCCACAAGGAGGGACCCATGAGCAGCTGTGTAGGCTTGGCTAGGAGTGGCTGCGTGGGACAACAGAGGAGCTGGAGATACTGTCAACAAGGGATGGCTGCAGTGGGACAACCCGTGGGCTCCCAAGAGGAGCAGAGGACTGGTTTGTAGAGCAGGGTACAGACCAAAAGCAATGCCTCGGGCTTTCCTGGGGAGTCAGAAGACACTGTGTGACTGTTCAGTAGCCCAGAAAGGTGCTGAAAATTACCGGATTAGAAAGCAGCCTGGAAAATGTCCCTTGGAAGCACATGATGGGGAGGGAGAATTACCTTCCAACCTTTTAATTTGATCTGTCTCACCCAGCAATGCTGAGCGTATGCCATTAAAAGAGATATTTTGTTCTTATTGTTTTTGCACTCTGATAAATCTTGCTTTTGAACCACTGCCATCTTTAGATGTCTTTCAGTGCGCATGCTCTAAAGAAAAAGCAAGGTAATTTCACCTCTGGCTCACATGGAGTCATGTCACAACTGTCTACTTTCCTGTCATGCTATTCACAGTGGCATATGAGGATCCCTACAACTGGGTACAGTATCTGATTCAATTTTAGTGAAGACTCACATGAAATCAGTATTTAGTCCTTTGCGGCGGGTATTGGGCCTGGAGTCTTTACGTGACTTACAATTTGTTTCACAGATTTGTTTACAATTTGATTTTACAAATATGAAGTTACATTTGAAAGGAAACAAAGTGTTATTGAAATAAAGAGGTACAGAGCTGAATAAGCTACAGAGGCAGCTACCGCAGAGTAAAGCATTTGCTGTAAATCAATACTCTCACTTAACTCGCAATAACTTCTTCAGAAATGTATGACTGATAGATGTGCACAAAAGTGCCTGAAGCTGCTGGAACTGGAATGCCTTAGGACAGTAGGGAATTTGGCCCATCACCTGCAATTAATACAAATTACCTTGAAGTAAGATGGTATTTTCATAATCAAAAAGGTTCTTTGCTTGATGTCAAATTATAGGCAGAAGGCCAGTTTTCCTGCTCTGCCATATCTAGCTCAAGCCATTTTTACCTGGGCAAAAATAATAGAAAATTTGGGATGTAGTAGTGGCGGGAATAGACATCAGTGCAGCTGGAAATATAGTTCTTTAAAAGATTCACAGATATGCAGAAGGCCAGGCCAGGGTGCAAACTTAAGAGAGATGTATTTTGTAGATCTACTTGGTCTGAAATGAGATACTGATGTGCTGAAATGAAACAAGTCTTTGAAGTTTGGGGATTTTGACAGAGATTTTGACTCTGCTTTTGCATTATATATTCATTTCAGTGGAATTTTTCGACCTGGGTATAGTTTGTGCAGGGGGTAAAGCAGTGGAGAATAGGACTCACCATTGTACCACTCCACCCTCTTGAGTTCTTATAAACTTGATGAATTAAGTAGACTCACACAATTCTCTGCTTTAGATTTTCGAAGTAATAAATCCCATCCATGCTCTTCTACCTGTATTCGATTCCCTTTACTTTATCTCGCAGGAATAGCACACCATTTGCGCCATAATATATGGAAACTCACAGCTCACACTTCTGTTGCAAATGTCAGTGTAATGTGCAGCATCTGTTTACAGCTCTCATGATCAATTATGCTGAGGCACAGTCTCAGTCTGGTGTTAGGAATTATTTGGGTGTTCGTAACAGTTTCTTCGACTGAACTGATGTCCTGTCACACACACAGAGCAATCCACAATAGACTGCAAATTTCAAGAAAAGGGTTAGTGTAGAGAAACTTCATTGCTTAATTTTTAAAATTTTTAAAATTTTATTTTTTTGTACTGCATTATCTTCAAGCGGAGCAATTACTGAATATTCTAATTATTTACCTAATAAAATTTCATATGGACAGATGTTTGCCCCTAGGAACTACTCAAACAAGAGAATTTGTGTAAGAAGCCCACTTAAGATCATGAGCATCAGAAGCAGAGTACTGCTTGTGTTAGCAAGCATTTGCTTTCTGAAGACAGATGACAGTACATTCATTTTTCTTACATATAACCATGTAAAAACTGAGAATTGACCTCTGACCACAAGCATTTCATTGAAAGGACCTGAAAACCTCTAAAAAATTATTTTGAAAATCCACCTGAGAATATGCACAGTTTTAAAACATGTTAATTTATACAGAGCTGAACCATTCAATTAAGCTCATGCTCAAAATGGTTTCCTCTGACAGGAGCTGCCTGCCATCTGTTAAGTCAACTATTTCTATTGCCAATGATCTTAAGTTCATCATTTATGCTAGAATGATTGAGATTCTTAATCATAAATATCATCTGTTCTTTTCCCTCCCTGTCCTCCCCCTCTTCATTTGGGTCATGATTTTTTGGGGGCTTTCTTAATCAGCGGTTTCTGAAAGTGAAACCACAGGAAGAAAGAAAACACAGCCTGGGAGGGGGGAAAGGGGTGGTTATTATTGTTGCCTGCTGGTTTACAGTGATTTTTCATTAACCACAGCACTATGAGTTTGTGTGCATTTTCCTTGCATTTGATACACTGCCACAATTGGGAGGGACGGTGACTGCAGCTTCGGGTCGTCTATTCACTCCCTCTCTACACGTCAGTGTTTTCCACACAGACAATAATTTTTTAATTTTCATAAAAGCGCCAGGTCCCCAAGGAAGTGTAAAGGACATCTGAATCAGCAATATTTCCTTCAGTAACCCCCAGAAATTTCCTCATACCATTCCTGCCTGACAATCCTTGTATCTGGGGCTCTCATGTCCTGAGAGTAACATATTTTTCCAGACAAACATTTATGTTTAACTGAAATTAAGGACCATTTCAAACAAATGAAGAAGAAAGGATTGTCATGGTGTCTTGTCAGTGCTTTTTGGACATGTGCAACAAAGTAGAAGACCAAAGATTTGCTGATAGCTTGTTCCATTTAACAAATAATTTGCTGTTTCTGCATTTCTGGTACTCATATACATTTATCTATTGCTTTTTCTGGCTGTTGTCTCCCCTGGCTCATTCCGTCTCTCCTGTGTTTGCAAACATACAGCTTTGCCAAGGCTGTGCTGTCAGGAAGAAAGCAAGGAAATGAGAGGTGAGGACCATCCCCTCCTAACCCCACCTTCCTGCACAGATGCTGAACTCATCCTTCATGCTCCATAGCAGAATAGGGCACGGAAATTTATGCTTAAATTCTTGCTGCTGGTTCTAAAGTCCACTGGGTCATATGTTCATCCTGAAAATGTGTATGCATTGGCCATGTGATGCTCATAAAGCCTGGCTGATGCAGATTCTCCAGGGCTGCAGAGGAGTCAATGAGCACCTGCCACCTGAGAGTTGTCGTGCTTGCATGAACAACTTGAATTGTAAGAAATTCTCATGGCTCATCCCACCCCCACCCCGTCTCCTACCGTGTGTTTTGACCTACTGCAGCAACTCAGGCTTTGTACTGCAATGAAAGATAGCAGGGAATAAGAATAAATTAATTATTGACTTTTTCACTATATATTTCAGGGTTGTTCTATTTCTCTTTGCCTTTTTCACTGTGGGTAGTAGGCATCTTATCTGACTATATGAAGAGCTGAGTGAAATTCAGCATTGAAGACAAAAGGGTTTTATCAGCTGGCTAGCAGTGAGGGTGCTATTACTTTTGCAACACCAGCTGCTTACTACATGAATGATTTATGAAAGTGTGACTGACTTCACATTAGCTTTGCTATTTCAGCACCCCTATTAGCAAAGATATTAGCAAAAAATTATCATTCTCCTGTGTTTGAACAAGAATTTAGAACCTTATCTTATTCTTGTAAAGCAAACAACAACAACAAAAACTCAAATAGATTGCATTGAGAACAAGATACAGTGATGTACTGAACTTCCACAACTCCCACTGAGACAATGGAGTGAAGGCACTCTGCATTTCCTGGGATGAAGAAATCTAGTTCACACAGTACTCTGATAAATTATAAATACACAGATGATTTTATAGCTAGGTCTTGATGAAGAGTATATAGTGCTGGAAACAATCAAAGAGGAATCAGAGTGGACATTTAAATACAGCAATATTCAGTTGATATGCAAAAATCAACACATGTGGTATGATTTTCTAAGATACTTGGAATCTGTTTTGAAGTGTGTTACCATTTCAATGCCATTTTACATTTCCAGGAAGAAATAAAGCCTTTTGATTGTACTGTACAATATTCCACAGTCATTTCTTCACTGACACATAGCTTATTTACTTAAAATATGTATTGAAGCTCCAAAACTAGATTCAAGTTCACTAGCCATGTTATTTGAACTCTGAAGAGCCAAGACATAAGAGAAGAGATAAAGCTGCTGTTTTAACATGAAATGCGAATTCCCTTGGTTAAAATGTAAATGCGTTATTACTTTGCTGTTCTGACACTAAGGAATTGCAATGTAATTAAGCCTGATTTGTTTTCTATTGCAAACCCTAGTTTTGTATCTACTTTGTTATCAAATTTAACATCATCATAATAATATAGCTTAAATCCCACAGACAGCCGGTCTTTAACCTGATCCTCCACAAGAAACTAGACTGAATTTCATGGTATGCCATTACTGCAAGGAAAGTGCATGTTATGACTTCCATGACAAAGATCTCAAAGCAAACAGAAGAGCTATATCTTCATGAACAACCATATGCTACCATGAAATGGATGTTTTCTTCCCTCTATCTTTGGATCTTGAAAACTAGGATGTGGTTATTAGAAATGCCTTTTTAAAGTCACTGGTAATCCACAACTCCCTTAGAGCTTGTGAGTGTGTTCATTGCAGTGACAGCCATTCCATGTGACTGCAGGGTGGGGCTACAGCGCTACTTATTATTATGAGGAAAGAACTGCAATTGATGATCAGATCCCCATAGCTATTTAGGTGCCTAAGGCTAATGCTGGCATTTTCAAATCTGCAGCTGAATTTCTGCTCTTCCCGAAGGTGACTAAGTTTCCCCCCCTTCAGTGTCTGTAAAACTGACTAAAGTGGCAAAGCTGTTTCAGTGCTAATTGCTCAGAGACCAAGGTCAAGCTGAGGCCCAGAAGATTCCCAGAAGTGGTCAAGAAAATGTAAATTTGCTACAGAGAACAAAATATCGAGGGTTTTGTAGTCTTCCTCTCTTGTCCCTTTTAGTCCCATTTCCCACGGCATGTGCTAGGAACATGGGTGGTACCTGTCCAGGGGCAGGGAAGGTGGTGAAGCACTCCCTGTGGCTGTGGCCGACAGGGAAGGTGATGTTTTCCATAAGGGATGTGGCAGGAGGGACCGAGCTCCGTATGTCAAACGGTGCATATCAGTGAGGCCAAGTCTGTGCTGACAGCAGTCCCACAGCTGGGGCCGTCCTGCTGCCACTGGGCTGGTCACGTCCTACTCCTCTCTAGTGACACCCCTGGGGTTTGAGGAAGAGGGGCAGGATGTCATCCCATGACTTCATGCTCTGGCTATGTCCACTTGTTCTTGCTTATTTTGCCTGCCTACCGAGCCTGGTACCCTCCAAGCTTAGCTGAGCTTTTGTATGGGGTTGATAGTCCTAACTAGCAGAGAAGGAACAGAGCAATACCATCACAATGACCATCGGAGAAGTGTCACATGTGATTTGGCTGCCAGGACTTGAGCTGTCAAAGCAGATGATTTTATGTGTGACTGAAGTTAAGGGGTTTTGGTTGAGGACTGTGAGCAGAGGGCCCCTATCAATCAGCTGGCTCCATCATTTTCCTCACTTAGGCTGCCCCTTCCTCTTCCCCTCTCCTTGGCATTTTGCTGCTGGCCAGGTGACTCCCTGCAACACTTAAAAGTGGATGGGGAGCCTGACAGCTCGAATCATGGCTCTGATCACTGAGAGCTTGGGAAGTGCAAGCTAGAAGCAGGAGTTGGGCAGGAGGTAGAAATAAAGCAGTATCCCCATGTCAAAATAAGTGATCGGTATTACTTGTTAAGCAAATTAAGCAAAAGAGTATCCCCATATAGAAACAAAGCAGTTTCCCCAAGTCAAAATATGAGTGATCTTCTTTGTTAAGTCTGGTAGTCCTATGAAATATGGAGTGTCCTCAAGTCCCAGATAACTCTCTCCACACAGCTTTCTCCCTGTAAAGTTATTAAAATATGAATTTATGTATTTTTTCCCCATTTTTATTTCTTATTGCCAGAATGAAAGAACCCAGTATGAATAAAAAGGGATTGTCTTCACTTGCCACTTGACATATTGGAGCCCTCTTAAAACTGTTCTTATTTATTGTTAGGAAAAAAAAAATTCCTTGTGTGGAATTTAGATGATAAAATTGGTCAGCAGAGGTTTATTTGTGGCTGGATTAGGGAAACAATTTTATAACAGAAATACAAACTGGACTGTAATCACATTGATTTTGGTAAACATTGCCATCCTCTTCTCCATGTGTGTGTGTGTGCAGGTTAATTAGAAAGTTCATAGCATTGCCTGTGAAAATCCACCTTTTTAAAAATGTAGATTTGGATTTGGAACCTTAATGAGATCTACAGAAATCTTACAGCATTTTCTGTTCAAAGTCAGAAGGCAGAAGAAGTAACATTATGGCCTGTTTCCTGACCTTTCCTTGAGCAAATTGACTTGCTTGGATATGCAAGGCAATTATTAACTCCAAAGACAGTAATTACATTCATATAATATTTATTGCACACCAAAAGAAAAAAAAGAAAATTAAAATTCCACGGTCAAGTATTCAACACACAAACAACACCATCATGAGCGCTGCTTGTATTTTACCTCTGAAGCCCAGAATCATGTTTTCCAGAGAGCAAGCATCCTGCAGGGTAAAGCTTGAGGAGTCTTTGCAGAGAGCTCCACCACTCAAGCTCCGGGAGCAGCTGATAGCAGTAGCAGGGGAAGACTTTTACAGGGACAAGCAGAATATAGGAAGGCATAGTTTCCCACTGAGTGTCCAGCTAGCACTGGAGGAGTGCCCAAAGCCAAGAGCCTTGGGCTCCACTCCCAACTCTGGAGAGGAGTATGCATAACCATATCTGCCTTTCTCACACCTATGTGATCATTTCTCTTCAGACACATCTCAGTCCTACCTTCTGCATACCCTGCCCCAGTCTCAGTCTCTGCGTTCATCTAAGTCTACTTGCCTGGGCTTCACACCCTAAAAGTAGCTTTCCTGCTTGGCTATTTTCAGCCCTCTACTTTCTTTCCTTCAGTCTACTTATCCATAACCCCATGACCCTTCCCTATCTTTATTTTTGTCAGCCTCTTTTCCCCACTTTGCCTTCTAGTCATCCATTCCCCACAGATTTCTTGTCCTTATCTCTACTGTGACTACTGCAGCAATTTCTGACATCACCAGTTCTCCTACAGCTTGTGACAGGTTTTCAAAGGCTGCCTACTACTCCGTGAAGATCAAACTCCCCTACCAGCTTCCATACCATTTTCTTTTAAAAGTTGGCATAAGAAAGAGGCATCGCCCTTCCTCCTTCCTCAAATTTTATATAATAGCCTGGTGTGTAGACCTCTCAGCTAGGCATGAAACTCAACTCCATTTTCAGATCGAAGCACACAGATATGCAAGTTTTATCACTTCAGCAATAAAATTCAAAATATGATTTCACTGGGTAGGAATATGACACAAAACCTGGGCTGTCTAACCTACTAGTTGGACCACCGGGCTGAGGCTTCTTTGCTATGAACAACGTACCTACATTTGACATTAAAAGCCATGAAAATTAAATACAGAAAGACTTCTTGAGACTCAGGGATCCTTTTTTTCCATCTTGTAGAAATGCTTCAGCCACCATGCTGTCAAACAAGACTGTTTTCTCTATATACCTTGCCCAATGTACCTAGTACTTTTTCTGTGTGGTCACAGAGCTTGTACCAGACTTTTACATGAGATGGTAAGTCTCCTATTTTGCAGCAAACACATGGGCTAAACCACCTAAGTGGTAATAGTAGTCCCGCCCTTTACCTCAGTTTTTCCTGTGACCCTAAGAGAGTCTCACAAATCTCAAATGGCTCAGTCTGGTGATGCAATGCCTAGTTATACATCTCCAACATTTCTAGCAATTTTTAGAAGTGAACACAACAATGAGCAGAATAAAGAAGTTGCAGAATAAAAGTGCCTGGTGCAACACTCGAAAGGCCTAATTCCTGAGGGAGTTGGGAGCCATGAGAGTGCAGCAGTCAATACAAAACTCGGGTAGCACCAGCCCTGGGAATATCTTCCGAGAAACCCTTTCAGCAATGTTTCTGATCCAATGATGGATATATGCCTGCATCAGCAGGAATGTCTGAACTATACCACGCAGCAGTGCAGCACGGCTTTCTGTTTTTTTGGAGAATTATTACACACGTAGACAGCACTGGCACCCTGACCCAGCTCTCACATCTCAGTACAAGCAGGCTGTGTCTGTGCTGGGGTTTCTGGGAGTGGTTCCAATGTCTGGAAATAGGAATTTCCAGGAGGAATTTCTTGTTTCTTGGTGGTGGTGGATCCTGCAGATTTTCTCCTGCCCTTTCCAAAGGTGATGCATTGGTTGCTCCATGCCAGCACAGAGGCTGGTTTCCATTGACATGGACCAGTTGGGAGCCATAGCATATGTCAGCCTTTCTCCAGCTCTAAGGACCCCGGTCAGCCCAGAGCTGTGGTACGTGCCCACACCAGGCTGTACTGGTAGATGTATGGTTGCAGCACTTATACCAGAGATTTGGCTTTCACCTGTAGTGAGTTCCTTTTCTGATCCAGCTGGCTAAATATCGACATTGGAGTTTGCAGGCAACCCAGAAGTGCCTTGAAACCAGTGCATTCATCACTTCTTGGGCTGCTTTGCTGGAAAAAGAGTTAATACTTCTGGTGAGGGCCCAGTGACAAGGCCACAGGAAGTATTTATCAGCCAGTCCTGAATCCACCTTGCCAACCACCAGCTTTGCTCAGCACCTGGGGGTGTCTGAGATAATAATTTCCTACACGAATTCTGAGAAAACTTTCCCATTACTGTCCTGGAATCTCTCCAAATTTGGCATCAGAAAAGCCCCAGGCTTGAGACCCCAAGCTGGTGCTGCAAACATCCACTAGCCAAGGCCTACAGGCCCTCAAGACTGCAAAGATGACTTATATCTTTCTGGGTTTTCCCCTTGGAGAGCAGCTTGCCTATTTGCTCAGTCGGGTGTGGTATGTAGATACTAAACTGTGAATGGTCCCATGCCCTTCCCCATCCTCCTTCCAAAGGGGTTTGGTGCATGATGACCAGAGTGAGACAGCATCTGAAAGGATGCTTGCTGGGCCCTGGGCATGACTCAGTTGCCTACACTTATGTATCTAGTGCTGCTTGGAGTATACAAGACACCTGGAGAAATGGTACATATGACACACAGCAGAGGGAAATCTGTGACCATAGGGGTCCAGGTCATTCAGGGCTGAGAGACTTAAGGGGTCTACAAACACCACTAGACTCCCATGTTTAGGTACCCAGAGCATGGGTTAGCTGGAGATGATGAGGAGGAATTTGCCAAGTGGTTCATCTGAGTCCAAGGGTCTGCAGTGAAGGAGGAGCCCATGAGACTTAGAAAATTTGGGACAGGTGGAAAAGTCCACCTCAGACTGCTCTCACTGAGATGATCCTCAGAAAAGCTCTACAAGAGTTTTTGCAATAAGCTTGTTCCCCACTAAACTTTACCAATCTTTCCAACTAAGTCCATCAGAGCTATCACAGCTATGCTCTTTTCATTAGCCAAATTAAGTCCTCATTATATTTGTGGGTTTTCCTTTTTAGTTTAAAAAAGTTAAACTAGCATTTGCATATCAAACTGTCAAGAAGTGAGATGCTTTTACATGTGATTGGTCAGAAAATTTCCCCAGCTTGATAAATTTCACATGATATGACAATAACTATAACTACTACATAATCAAAGGCATAAAGCAAATCATGGCTAAAGTGCAATCAGGAGATAACTCATATTTTGCGGAAATTAATATCAGGGAGTTGTGCTATAACCTTATCACAGTGTATAAGTGTGGATGATAAGCATCTAAATATTACATTAATATTAAAGTCTGCCACTTTGTAACCTATTCCAATGATTAATTATTAGGAGAGGGTAATAAAGTTGCAAAGAGGTGATATTTCATTACTAAATTATACTGTCCATATGACATGGCTTATCATCATGGTAGTAACAAATTCTTGCCAGTAATTATGAATTCACTAGAGCAAGTCCTTAATGGGAAGTTTTATTGGTTTCAAAGCAGAAATCTTCTTATGGAGAACACTCTGGTCTCTCTGCTGCTCTCATGAAGGTGAAGACAGAAGTCACATTGTCTTTAGCAGATGTTAATCCACCTCTTCTTGCTTTTCCTACAAGGCAGACACCGAGATTTCTAACAGGCAACCTTCTACAGCTGTCTGCCCTAGGAACAGTTACAGTCACTATGATTGAAACTGCCTGCTCTGCATGGCTGCTAGATCTTGTATTACTATGAAAATAGGTAAATATTACAGCTGCAGTATGTACCTAAAACTGGTGGTCTGAATACCCTGTTGAGATGCTTCCATAAAAGAGTAAAGAAAAAGAACGTTTTACTTTTCCAAACAAGCAGTAACAAAAAAGTAAATTTATCTGAAAAAGGTTTAGGAAAACAAGTAAAGACATGCCATGTATTCTGACTGTCTAACAGATAAAGATCTGCTGACTTTGAGTTAGAATCTTGTTAGAAGACACCAGTCTTTTTATACACATACTGGTCAAACAGCTAGCTTGCTTAATGCAATTTGTATTGAAGGTTGTATTTCTTCATAATTATTTTCTTTGCAAAACAAGATTGCTAACAGCAACTCATTAGTTAAGCAGTGGCACTGGTTTCCCACCAATTAACAAGAGCCTTTGTATAGACAAGATCTTATGCATTTTTCAGTGGCAAGAATAGCAATTTTCTTGTTTGGCAGTTCCCAGATACAATTTTGCTGTAGCACCTATGTTAGGAATGGATACAATTTCTGTTAGTGTCTGGGAGGTTTTCCAATTAAATGAGTTGGAGCTTACAGGACTTGAATGAGTTATTGTCTGGTTTTATGTCTTTTTAAAATTTGACTGCTTGATTTTTTTAGCACTTCAGCTGGGTTGTTGGCATAACTTAGACTTTTTGTTAACTTCCCCAAAATGACCTATACAGTTTCGACTCTATATCATAGAATCATAAAATCATGGAATGGTTTGGGTTGGAAGGGACCTTAAAGATCATCTAATCACTCTGCCATGGGCAGGGACACCCTCCACTAGACCAAGTTGCCCAAAGCCCCATCCAACCCGGCCTTAAACACTTCCAGGGATGGGGCCTCCACAACCTCTCTGGGCAACCTGTTCCAGTGCCTCACCACTCTAACAGTAAAGAATTACTTCCTAATATCTAATCTAAATCTACCTTACTTCAGTTTAAAGCCATCACCCCTTGTCCTGCCACTACATGCCCTTGCACAAAGTCCCTCTCCAGCATTCTTGTAGAGCCCCTTCAGGTACTGGAAGGCTGCTATAAGGTCTCCCCAGAGCCTTCTCTTCTCCAGGCTGAACAACACCAACTCTCTCCGCCTGTCTTCACAGGAGAGGTGCTCCAGCCCTTTCATTATCTTTGTGGCCCTCCTCTGGACTCGCTCCAACAGCTCCATGTCTGTCTTGTACTGCGGACCCCAGAGCCAGATGCAGTACTCTAGGAGGGGTCTCACGAGAGTGGCAGCCTTCACTTAGTCTGATTTCAATAGCAGCTTGATTCCTCAACAGCTTTGTATATCTGGGACTCGGATATATACTTCCTACATATCTGCTGTAATTCCCATTTAGTTAATCAGAGTCTTTTATTTTAATAAGATACCGTCTTAACTTAGATAAAATTCTGAAAGAGTGAATGGTCTTTCCACTTCAGCAAGAAAAAAAACACATTATGTTTGGATAGAAATAAACATCATCACTAAGTATAATTAATAAATTTTTAAATGCATCTTAATAAATTATTTAAAATTACAAAGGAGCAAGTACTTAGTGCCAGCTATTAATTACATTTTAAAAGAATCTCTGATTTTCCTAAAACAGCATCTACTTTAGTTATGGATTTCACAGTTTCTTATACCAGTTTGTAATGTGTCCGTTGTGTCATTTACTCTTCAGAAAATAATAATTTTATTTGTTTGTATGAGTTTATGAAATAGTACTCAATATTTCCCATTTTCTGCCCAACAGTGAAAGTTTCTAAGCCGTTACCTTTCCGGCTCAGTTTCTTTCTGTCAATTATTTATTTCATGCAAGCTTTTTCCAACCTAATCAATTTTCACACATTTTTTTCCACAGTCAGGCTTGGAAAGTAGAGAAAATCCAGTTAGCTGAGGTGATGACTACAGTTAAACAGAATAAGGAAATCTGGTATGCTGTGATTTATTTTATCAAATGCCTACTGAATACTGAGGAAAGTTCTCTGTGCCTGATTTCTGTGCAATTTACATGCCAATCACATTGGGCATTTGGTATTATTAATGCTTTTTGAAGTCAGGCCTTTGTTCTTTATCCATTGTATGCGAATGAGGGTTTTTTTTGTTTTCAATTGCCAAACCAAGAATCTCAGTTTTGAGTTCTGTTGTTTAACACTGTGAACAAAGGCCAACTAATTTGGATTAGGAATATTTAAGGATACCAGCTGAAGGCAGAAGCTCAACAGTCAGCTGCCAAACAGGATATTGCCCTGGATGCCAAAATGCTATAGCTTTGCATTTGATGCACTAAAATCCATGATGAAGATTCAGAACCCCCTGCCTGGGCAGTGCAGTGGTTCCACAGCTCGTTTGCTGGATGCCAGATTGTCGTGGTTTTGCCCCAGCCAGCAGCTGGTACACATAGCCACAGCTTTCTCCCAGTAGAGATTATGGCCCCCAACTGGGATCCAGAAACCATCTGGGCTTGTCTTATTCCACATCATCGAATCACAGAATCACAGAACGGTAGGGGTTGGAAGGGACCTCTGGAGGTCATCTAGTCCAACCCCCCTGCTAGAACAGGATCAACTAGATCAGGTTGCAGAGGATCGTGTCCAGGAGGTTTTTGAATATCTCCAGAGAAGGTGACTCTACAGCCTTTCTAAGCAGCCCTTCCCAGTGCTCTGTCACCCTCAGAGTGAAGAAGTTTTTCCTCATATTCAGGTGGAACTTCTCATTTTCCACTTTGTGCCCATTGCCCCTTGTCCTGTCACTGGGCACCACTGAGAAGAGTTTAGCCCCTTCCTCTAGACATCCACCCTTTAGATGTTTATAGGTATTGACGAGATCCCCTCTCAGTCTTCTCCAGCCTAAACAGCCCCAGCTCTCTCAGCCTTTCCTCATATGAGAGATGCTCCGGTCCCCTCATCATCTTTGTAGCCCTCCTCTGGACTCTTTCCAGTAGTTCCCTGTCTTTCTTGAACTGGGGAGTCCAGAACTGGATACAGTACTCAAGATGTGGCCTCACCAGGGCAGAGTAGAGGGGGAGGATAACCTCCCTCAATCTGCTGGCCACGTTCTTCTTAATACACCCCAGGATACCATTGGTCTTCTTGGTCACAAGGGCATATTGCTTGCTCATGGAGAGCTTGTTGTCCACTGGGACTCCCAGGTCCTTCTCTGCAGCACTGCTTCCCAGCAGGGAAGCATCCTGGGGAGCCAGAGTGACTGGGGGCTCCTGGATCACACCAGGTATGCCTGGACATGATCATGCTCCCTAACAAACACTCCTCGAGTCCATTTCTTTGGGAAAAGGTGAAAGAGGGCATGATGGTAGGGATCCTTTCACTAGAATATCCTTGTCACCGGAACATCCTTGGGGGGTGTGTCAGGGACAAGGATGTCCACTCTCACCAGGACCACCTCCACGACAGCTTTTCCTGGAGCAGTAGCTGAGGGTTTTGTTTTTAGCCTGTAGGTAATTGCATGTAGCTACTTTCACCTTCAGAGCATGTTTCATGTCTTCTCTGCACATAAAAGAATGTCAGGAAAGTAAGGAGATAATTTAACAGTTGTTAGGGTGTCAAAAAACCAAGCTCCTTTATCTATTTCCCTTTTAGGATGTTTGACCTGAAAGAAGCCTGGTAAGATCTATAGCTATATATCTATGCAAGGGTAACCTCAGATCTCAAGATAGACTCCCCCAAATCTTGACTTAAATGGTTGTTTTAGCTGCAGTGGGCGTCCTTTCTTCACTTGGTTCCTCTAGATGATATCAGATGATATCTTGCTGTCAAGACACTGCAGAAACAACAGTGAACATGCAAGGAGATGAGCAGCCTTTGCTAGGGAGAGTATATATTTGAGTAGATATTGCAGACGGATATGGGTAGATAGAAAGACATGTAATGTGTAAACAGGGTCATGGTTTGTAGGTCTCAGAATTACCTCCACAATATCTTTTTTTTTTTGCTTCTTCTACAGCTGTAGTAAAGGGTTTTTGTGGGGTTTTGTTCTGTTTTTACCAAAATCTGGTGTGTCTAAACCTCAAAGGAAGAGGGTGTAGCAAGAAGGCTATGGATAGGAAATAAGTAAAAGCAAAGGACTCAGTTTCCTCTTCAGATATAAAAGATTTGAAGCATTTTTGTTAAACTGCAGTCACAGTTGGAATCTGGAGGTTATCAATTACTATTATCCCTGATGCAATTTCTTTCCAATCATTATCCAGCAAACATGACTGGAATAATGAGTATCTTATTGTCAGTGCAGTTGAGCAGGCACTGATATTTAAGCAGAACAAGACTGCTAGTTCACTCTCAACATTTCTTGCTGTCTTCAATGTTGCTTACCTCAGTTTGCTTCTCCACCTTGAATAACTATTCATCCAGAAAAGCCTGACATACCTGACTTCTTGTTATTTTCTTTGGCGTTTTAAATTTTTTTTCTCTTGGTGACTTGGGCAAGAGGCTTGGAAGGTTTGTCTACTTTTCCAGTGTTTGTAAAGCAGCCAGATGTTGAATTGTACAATTTCACTGGGAAGTTTAGAGAGAAGTTTAAAAGCTCTTAGCCCTCAGTTACTGATAAAACATAACAGACTTTTTTTTTTACATTTTTATTGCAGTGAATATGGTCTTTTTATAGTATTAAGATTTTGACCTTCACACTCACATTTCACTATCAGTTTCACATTCAATCACACCAAATTTTGAAACTTGGTTGGTGAAAATTAAAGGCGTTTGTCTATACATAAACACCGGTGATGAGAAACAAGTCTTCTGTTGGATTTTTATGTACTTGCTATATTGGGTCTTTAGGTAAGTGGATTTCTCTGCTTTTCCAAATGAAAATAATCCAGTTTTCAATAGAAGTTAACCCTGTGCTTAAATATTGTGTTGAATTAGGCAACCATTACTTGCTTGTTAAAAATAAATGCTTGCTTTCTGATTTGATTCCTTAAAATACAAAGGAGCTGCCTAGGTCTGCTAACATGTAATTGCACAATAACAAAATTATCTGGCCAGCATTCTTGCTCAGTGATTCCTTTACATTTTTCATAGTTTGTATAAACTCAGACTTAAGCAACTGTGGATACATGCAGGGAAATCTAAATCACACACTGCATTTCACATCATTATAGATTTGTGCCCCCATATGATGCCTAGCAACCTAGAACTGGCCTAGCTTCTGGCTAGCCAAGCCAAGTGAAGATAAATCCTCTTTAAAAAAGGAATTCTCAAACTTTTAACAAACAAGTAATTAACTGCAGGATGTAAGACAATACAAATGATGTCTTGCAGAGAACAAACAAAAAGGTGTAGCAGAAAGATACCTCTGCAATATGCAGGTATGCAATAATAGCCCTATTTTGCCTGAGGCTGCATATCTCATCCCTGTAGCTATAAAGCAAGTGAGAGGAGCAGAACTACATTGTGTAGGAGCTTCATCCTGGGATGAAGAGCAGTGCCCTGTAGTGCGTTGGGAGTGTTACTTATTGGCTGAAGTGAAGCATGGAATAAAAATGTTGAGTAAAATTGTTTAGGGATGACCTTCCTGGTATATCAATAAAATTTCATACAGTCATTGGTCTCAGTGATCATCTAAGGGGTTCTGAGATAACAATTTAGGGGCACAGTGGATTTCTCTAAATTAATGTATTTTTAAGCAAATGCGAAGGAAGATTTCAATAGCTTATGAATCCTAACCCTCTGGAATGATCTGTCAAACATAAATTATTATTACCTTTTATCTATGATATGGTATATTTATTAAAATTTTCACAATTATCAAGACATTTATTCATATCAACAGACTGTGTCCTGATTTTTCTAGTTATTCAAAGTTGAGGTGGTTTTAATGCTCCATTGCCAAAGGATGTTTCTTCAGTGCTCACTCTGCATCAACTTAAAAAGTGCTTCTACAAATGAGAGCAATCAATGTTCCCCCATCACTGATCCTCTGCCATTGCTTCCTCTTCAAGATTTTTCTTTTCTTTTCTTTCCTTTCCTTTCCTTTTTTTTTTTTTTTTTTCCAAATGAGAGACTTTGAATAACCATTTTAATTTCTGCCATAGCTGTGCCACTACTTAAGTGAGTAGCTTCAGGAAATATTCTCACCATCATTATTACTCAAAATATCCAGAAACATGGTTCTAACCTACACACACACACACACACAAAAAAAAACCACCCCACAAACCACCAAAAAAAAAAAAGGTGGGGGTGAATGACAAAGTATTGTTCAGTCCTCAGTAGTCAGCTAAGTACAAGCTCGCCTGAAAAGTGAGAGTCCAGAAGTTCAACATGAGTTCAAATGTTATTAAGTTCACATTTCACTAGAGAGAGAGAGAATAAGTGATAAATGTTTATACTAGGGTATTGGATTTAAAAATAAATGTTATGGCTCCTATATCCATTTTAAATTATATCTGAATAAATTGTACTACTGTGAGTGGGCAAACAATTCAAGGCAGTGACCAGTTAAACATGAACGGATGGGAGTAGGCTTAAATCAATGAACCAGTGGTCCTTAAAAGATGCAGGTGACTATGCATCAAGGACTTGGAAGCAGAATGTACAGTTAGAAAATGCTGCAAACTGATCCAAAATAAAACCCAGTCACATTAGTGACATAGATCATAGATACTGGCAAGAGGGTGTTGCATGTTTCTCCTGGCTGTATCTGATCTTTTTAAAAATTTTTTGTTGACTGATGAAATGACAGCTACGTATTCTGTAGTATTTGCAGGTTTATTTAAACCCTGAAAGAAAACGTGGATTCCATTGATACAAAAAGCTAGGGGACCTCAGAAGGTCATTGACTTCAGCCCCTAACTCCAAAACAAGGTGAAACACAGTTTTGGGGCTAGTTCTGACAGATACTTCTCTAACTGGATCTGTTCTTCAAAATCTCCAGTGCTAGGAATTCCATAACCTTCAGAGATAATAAAATCCAGTGTTCAAATAACTTGTCAGCTAAGAAGTTTTTGTAATACCTAATTTAAATGACTCTTGCTATAAATTAGGTCAATTTTCTCTTGTCTTGTTGATCACCGCCATTGAGAACAGTTGATTACTGTTCTAATAGTCTCAAATCTCTTAACATGATTATACTGTCCTGTCTCGATCTTCTCTTTTCTGGACTGAACATTTTCTTCAGCTTTTCCTGTAAATTTTTTAGATTACTTATCACTTTTGTTCATCACTTGGGGTTTCCCTCTGGTTTATCCATAACCTTTTTTAATGATGGTTTTCAAAATGGGACATAATGTTGTCATTGGGTCTCTACCATTTTTTTCAAGGAGTGTAATAACTGTGTAGCATATTAATAATTATTTGCACATTAATATTTAACTAGCAATAAGTCTTGTATGTAATGAGATTTCAGAATGAAATTTATCTCTTTCATGACAGCATCTCAAACACTGACTCATTGCATGTGAACCCCCCGAGCCTTGCTTGCAGTGTTGCCAGCTAGCCAGTTACTCTGTTTTTTTCTCATTGTGCATTTATGAATTTAATTTTTGTTTCCTTCCTGGAGAACTTTTCTACTGGCCTTATTAAATTTCATTATATTGATTTCAGACTAGTCCTCTAATTTATCAAGTTCATTCTTAATTCTGCTTCTGACCATTAAAGTGTATGTTGTACTTCTCAACTTTGTCATCTGCAAATTTTATGGGATTACTCCCCATTTCATCATCACAATATTCAAGCTTTATATTGAATATTAATGGGGAGAGAATTTTTAGGGCCTCGCAGTTTGTCAGGGCTTTCCATTTTGAAAGCAAATTCTTGATAAAACCACTTCAACAATATTTTCCAAATTTGCTTATGAAAATGTTGCAGGGACTATGGTACAAACTTTACTAAAGTCAAGATGTACCATATCTGCTATTTCTATACTACCCACTAGGCCTTGCTACCCCATTGAAAGAGGGAACTAGAGCGATGTGACTGCTCTTGACAAATTCGTATTGACCTGTTTTTATCACTGTATTATCCTTAAAGTGCTTACAATCTGAGAGGTTTAGGACTTTGTTCCAGGTAGCTTTCCAGGTAGCAAATTCAGGCTAGCTGGCTCATAGCTACCCTTTGCAAAGTTTGAGGACATATTTGTGTTTTGTTTTCTGGTGAGCAAGTTAATTATGTCACAGCTCTGGATTTAGCTCCAAAAAGGATGACAACGCTACCTTAACACAGTTTCAAGGAGGATGCGCTCCATGATCTTGCTGGGTACAGAGCTGAGACTGACTGGCTTGTAGTTCCCCAAGTCTTCCTTTTTTCCCATTATAAAAATGGGGGTTATGCTTCCCCTTTTCTAGAAGTACATAGAGGAATTATGTACGTGAAAAACAAATAGAGAGATATGGGAGCAGTGCGACAAAAGGATATGACATGACATATAGAGGACAGTGGGCAAGCAAGCAAGAAACAGAACAACACTGAACCTAAGTAGGTAAATTATGTCATTAAGATGGGGTATACTGTGTTCTGGTCTCTGCTTCAGCGATTTTGTTGCTTGTCTCTTAGCAAAAGGTTATTCACTAGTTGAGCCATTATTGCGACTGGGAGAGCCAGCAGGTCTGTGATGCAAACATGGACACCTCATCTTAGCTGCTTCACTGCCAGAGGCCCAGATCTGGGTGGGAGCAGGATCTCCTCTCAGCACGTGCAGCAGCCAGCAGGCTGGGCAGGCTGCTCCCAGGGAGCTGGGAAAGGAGAGGCTGAAGCCCATGGGGTGGAAGAAAGGACTGAATCCCATTTCCTATTCTTTCCTGGTTAGCTCTCAAAAAATTAAATGTGAACTCACAGAGGACATCACCACACTTGCAGAGTGGCAGCTAGAGGGACATCTCAAATGGCACTAGATGTCCATGTTTAGGCAACTGAATAGATCCCTAAATTTCTCCTGACTATAATAAGAGCAAGGCGACATGCTTTAAGCATCCAAATTGGTGTATCAACAATCTGAAGAGAAACTGAAACGCTGTATAAAAGGTGCGGAGCAATGCAGGTCTGGTCTGGAGGGATGGCTTCCAAAGGTACTCTTGTTGGTGCAAGCAGGGGAGATTTGAACCCTCCTCACCTGATTCACTCAGTTGATTCAGGCAATACAGGTAGCTTGCAGCACTGCTGTTAGTAGAGCTACAAACTGAAAATAAAGCACTGGAGGCATTATGGTACTTCTTGAATTAGGAGAGGGTTAAACAAATGTGTCTGACAACAAGCAGTGCCATGATTTGCTGTGCACACCTGTGTGTGAGGGAAGCACCCTCGCTCCTGCACGCCCCAAGCTGCCTCTCTGGATGAACACACCAGGATATCCACCTGCCCAGTCCACATGATAGCCAGAAGCAAAACAGTTAATGGTCTCCTTGAACAAAATACCCAAAACAGGTGCTCACATGCTGGGATTGCAAAAGAAACCAGACAGGAGGGAGTGTGACTGAATTCAGTTGCTGTAAATTACTGTAAGGAAAAAATAAAGAAAAAACCCACAACTATACACATTCAGCAATGCTTTCCTCCCAGGTTTTGGGCTGAGTGAAATCTAGGAACTGTCAGGAGACAGTTAGGTAGTAGGAAGCTTCTTTGGACTTAATATTTTGAGCCCTGGATACAGGAAGAATGTTTGCTCTCATTTGTGTCAGCCCAGGGCCTCAGGTTATTCTAAATTTAGCCAATCTATTGCCAAGTAGAGTAGTGACAGTTGAAACAAAGCACTCTTGCTACATATACAGATATAAAAATGAATACTGTATATTTGAGAGATGGCGAGAGATCCAGCTAATGTTAGCTAGTGGAGATTTGACAAACTTTTTGGGGAGCAGACTATGGCATTAATTGTTTGCTAAATTTTAATGTAAAATCCCTGATCACTGCTAGAGACAAAATATGAGAAGCAAAGCTGATATGATCTGGTATTCCATTTCTATGTGCCTGTTAGTGCCCTAACCTGATCATTCTGGACAATCTGTCTCTTGAGCTTACCTAATTCGTAGATGGTGACTTGCTAATAGTCACTTGAATCAATTTTTAGAATGACCTAACAAAAAAACCATGACCACTACATTTCCGGGCTAAATATGCATTTAGGCATTCATTATATATGCTTGTATAATGTGTATTTATTATACACCCACCCACCCCAAATTTAAATGAGAGATTGAAAACAGGCAGAGTGGTTAGAATTGAGATGTATTGGAGGCTTTCTTTGTCACAAAGCACTTCACGTGCTGGCATTACTGGTCTTCTAATACCCTAAGCATGCAGTTGACTCAAAATGAGATTTTAGTAATATATTTTTCTGCTAGAAACAAAACACAGTTTTAAGATGTTTCTCATGAAATAATGGCTTTTGAGAGAAATGTATTTTATACAACTAAGGTTTTACAGTGCTTGCCTAGAATCAGTAGCAATTGTGAAGATTTAATTTGAATTAGTGATGTTTTATCTCACAAAAATCCATTAAGTCTTGTTTGAAGCAAGAAATTCATAAATTCTTAGAGGTAAAATTGCATTATGTATTTTTGCTGTAAGTTCTCCCTTAATCAAAAAGTGATATTATTCCCAGTATCCTTAAACTAAGCAGTTTCCCTCATGTTTTATTACTGTATGTGTTACCGTTCTTTCATTTAGCCTCAACATGGCTTGCAAATCATGGAAATAATATTATCTTCATTTTTCATAAAGGGAATTGAATCACAGAGAAAATAAGTGGTTTGCCCAATCTGGCACTGGAAGGCCATGGCAGGGTCAAGGATCAATCCTGAACTTTCTGCTGTGTGAGATGAGAGCATGCAACAAGTCCAGGAAAATGTGACCATTAGCATTTGAGTGAATGATGTGAAATTACTAAGACAATGATGTTGCAGACCTGCATACTTCCTCAGATTTTGAACTTAATGCTCTCTTTTTGCAAGTGGGTGTTTCAACTTAGAAACATAGGAATCAAATTCCTCTGGGAGAGGAAGGGGAATCAGGTTGGGTGTGGGGCATGGTATATGTTGGGTAGCTGTTTTAGTTACAGGTGTATATAGTCTTTGGACCTACTGTGCTTAAATGTCACTTCTCTCATCCATGACAAGTATCTTTTCCGTGAGCTTTCGGTCTTGGCTGTAAGGAGTAGTATCTTCCCCCCTCAAATATCTACTGCCCTCTGCTTTTTATTGTTTTTTAGTCTGAGGATCGAACAGTTGTTCACACCCGAATTTAAATGATCAAGAGGCAGCTGAGTAAAACCTTGCTGAGATGAATGGGGAAGTTCAAATCTCACAGATTTATTCTTCTTGCTTTCAACCAGCTCGCATAGTCATGTCTGGTTTGAATGAGTCATGGGTGAATTTTTTCAGAGCTGTGACAACTGGAGACTTATTTTCATAACTTGTTTTGGTAAAAAGAAATAATTAGATCATTTAGTCTGACTGATCTGCCTCTCACTGTGCATCAGCTATAAACTCCCCTGCCTCATTATGTGGCTGCACCAGTCCTTGTAGATAATCAAGTTTGAAAGTCTAAAGTTGGGAGTGTAACTGTGGCCTCCAAAGTGGATACAGTAGATGAAGGATATGGACATTCTGGCTTATGTAATGCAGAAAAGAATTACATTGTTCCTTGTCTTATCACAATCATAGATCTTCACGTGAATCATAAAACCTACTTAAACCTCCTCCCCTAAAAAACTCCCAAACAACCTGTCAAATTTTATAGCAGTGCCAGCTCCACAGTGCATATTCAGTGATTCATTTTATTAATTGGTAATGGAAGTATATGAAGATCCACCGTGGAATGACAATTCTTTTGTGTCTCACTCATTTCTTTTCAAAATGTGACCAGAGAAGACAATATGCCTGGGCTGATTGCTTTTACCCTTTTCATCACACCCTTCTGGTTAGTACACTTTCCTAGGAAGTGCAAGATCTGGATGCAAATTTACAGTCTGACTCTACTTCTCTTCTTAGAATACTGTCATCTCCAGCTGAAGACAAGCTCTGTAGAGATACCCTTGGTCCTCCTGTTATGGCTGATTGTACAGCCAAACCCCGGGTGTTTATGAGCCAGAAAGGGACAGGAGAGGCTAGCTGTGACCATGAAAACACACTGCAGGTTTATTCCATAAAATTGAAATGATGAAAGTAACTCAGTATATTGTAATTCCAGACTATTACTCAAATAGGGTTTTGTGGTTGGGGAGGTGGTTGGTTTGGGTTTTCTTTAGTCAGGGAGTGTGGCTAGTCAGAAAATTACATTTTCTATATGGTTTTCCATGAATTGACATGAATTGACCCACAAGACTAAATATGCTCCAAGTCACACCCCATGAATTAAGGAGACTCCAGTAACAAGAAGATATGTAAGTGCAGCTTGGCAAAAACTTGCTACAGGCCAAGAGAGCTGTTTGGTTTATCCTTTTATAGGAAAACTTCAAAAAAATCCCAGCACAATCTAAATAATAGCACTATTAGATGTGCTAGATGTTCTAGCCTGCTTCCAAGAAAGCAAGCACTTCATGCCTGACTACTGCACAGGCTGCTCTGAGTCAACACAGCTGATGAATCCTGTCTTTCCAAGCCATTTGGGTCTTGAATACTTTTTTAAGATCTATACCTGAGAGCACACTGTGAAGCTCCAACCCTTTGCCCGTCTTCTGGAGATAGGTAGAACACAGTCAACCTAGAAATTGAAAGACCATTTCTTTCTTAAGTGCAATATTCTCCTAGGGCTTTTCCAGGTACCTGCATGGACTTGCTTGTACTTTGCCATAGAATCAGACAAGAATCACATTTTCTCTTTACTGGCTGAAGAAATTACCAGCAGCCCTCACTGCCACCTCTCCCCTGGAGATTGCTATATTATCAGATCTGGTGGGACGTTGCGCACATGAGGCTTCTCTGACTCATTTCTGTCCGAATGAGGTGGGCAGTTCAAAGAATTCATCTTTGCTAAGTGTTCTCATTTTAATAGGACTGATTTCACGAATGGCTCTGAGGAAACAGTGGCTGACAGCAGGGGCCACCAACAAACAGCTGAGACAGTGCACGTGAAGGGAAATGGTGATTTCTTTAGCTCAGCCAGCCAGAAATGGGCACAATCAAGCACTAACACTGCAGAACTAATCAAATCTGAAATGCCCTGTTACCAGATTGGTGGTTTCTCACCTCTCCAGGCCAAGACAGCAGTCGGGACCATAGTTCAATAGGCGTACCTTTGGCAAGTTAAGACATGAGGCCAAAATGCAACTCGTAATTTGCCACTGTCACTGTTGCCATTACAGCAGTCTGTATTCTGGTTGAATGCAACCTTCTTTCTGATTTATTATAATACAGGGGGGAAAAAAGATACCTGAACAGTTTGAAAATGAATAAAGGAAATTTGAGAATTTCATGTTTCAAATGGAAAAGGAAAGACAACTGTATTAATTTGAACTTAGTCTTCATGCAAGTAGAAACAAGGTTTGTGCATACAGATAATTCAAAACATGAGGGAATTAATCCTAGAAAAGGAATTAGAATTAAATCATAGTCATCATTCAAAACAGGGCATAGAGGAAGGTTTAAAAGTACATCTAATTGTCCAAACTTTGTGGATTATATAGTAAAATTAACATTTAATCATGTTCAAAGGCTGTGTTTTAAGTTAACAAATTAAGTTATATTTGAAGAAGTGATAAATAGATTACAGTTCTACCGACAGAGAAAATTATAACATGCAGCACTTTTGCTCTTTGATAGCTCCTTTTAATGCAGCAGAGGGTTGGGAACCTACCCACACGTGAATGAGCTGAGTTCTGCAAGGAAAATCAGCCACAGGAGGCAGCTCTTCTCTGACTTGCCCCTTAGTGACTGCCTGGGGCTGCTCCAGGAGGATGCTCAGAGCATCTTGATTTGGGCTCCCACTATGAATTGTCCCTGGGAGAAACCTCTCCCTTAGTTACAGAAGGAGCCTTAAGAGATTCGATCCTCACAGCTAAATGTAGACTTCATCTACAACCTTCCTAATTTCCTTTTGTTTTTCCTGACTACTGATTATATTTTACTGTCCAGTGTGTTCAAACACATTCACATGTCTCCCTGGACTCCCAGACATGCAGATATCTCACAAGAATTGAGATATACTGCACATTTAGAAAAGGAAACACTCATATCTTGGGAGGTCTGTTGTAGATAGACATTTAATTCAGTGTATTAAATAAGGAGAAACAACATTAGGGTACAAACATCCTGTTGATATCCATCTGAACTATTCCTGGCACAACACTTGTCTCCCTTCTGTTTCTTCTTGGGTGAGACTCCAGTTGCAGAGCAGATAGGAACGGAAAGCTCTGTAATTTAACTCCCAATCCCACCTTGCTCAAGAAAGAAAATAAATGAACCACAGTTACTGACCAACTTATTTTTCCTGCAGTCCTTGAACTTTAATGAACTAGCAAAAAAGAGTAAGAAAAAAGAGGAGTCAGGAAAATAAGGTCATCTACCCAACTGATCATATATACTCTTTTGCTTTCTTCCACTTTTAATTTTGTTATTAAAAGAAAAATGTTTCCATCAGTACAAAATAGCAGTAAGCTGTCTGAACAGTGACGGATCAGAAATATGGAGTGTGATACATCCTAATCTCAAATAAAGAAATTTGATTCTTCTTTTTCTTCATATGACATCTTCCTTCACCTCCCATTTATCTCTCTTCCTGTACTCTGCTCCACCTTCAGCAGTTTTCTTTTAATAAAGGGGCAGAATATTTCAGAAGCAGAGGTTATGTGCTGTCATGTCATTTATCTGTGAGTCCACAAGCTTGACATTCTCTCTTGAGAATGAGTTGTAAAACACTTGCAGAGCTGGACATGCATCTGAAACCAATTTGAAGGTTTCTTTGATGCCACCAATTACTCCTGCATTTTATTATGTCTTTGTTGCCCTTCACTTTCATAATTCCCATAGGCATCAGCAAATAAGGTTTAAATTGAAATGTATTTGCCTAAACAGATATTTTCTATCTCAATTTACTTGTGACAAGCTTAATGAAATCATATGGACAACGTGTGTATGTATACCAATTAGATTTCAGAAACTGCCTGCTTATGTCCAAAAAAAGTTAGGTAGCAGGCTTCTGAGGTGTCAAAATATCTGGACAATATACAATTTGCAGCATCATTAGCTATCTGCATATTCACGTTATAGGACTGCTTTCTGTTTCTTTGCTTTCCTGCATTATTGGACATGCAGTCTCATTCAGAGGATGCCAGAAAAGCCAGAAAATGGGCTTCATTTCCTGCTGCCTTGAAGAAACTGTAGAAGGAACACAGAGTGCCGCATGTAGTATGTGGACCACATATTGACGTATGCAAAAAATGGTCATGTCCTCTACCAGCAACAAAACCCAAATTATTGACAATTTAAGAATATCTTTTGGGCATGGCCTTTGTGTTTGAAAGTGAAAGAACAGGGCAGAGGGAAGGAATTAAGCTAGAGGGAAGGATAAGTTTCTAAGTAAGTAAATATGGCATGCTAGCTGATAATTTCCAGGAACATACAAAGCATTTGAGCATAGGCTATTCATGTATGTTACATTTCCTGATGCCTTGAAGAATAACCTATGGCTAATACAGAGGAGGTATTTTTCTGAGTAAGACAAAGAGATGGCTGTGCCTTGGCTAAAGCAGAAGAGGGTCAGACAGAACAAAACAAAGGTCCACGGCAGAGCCAGTTTTTAAATATACATACTTGCTGCACATCCATGGTTTCAAATTCATACAAGAGTGCTATAATAATATGCCCTTTCTAGTCATCTGCCTTCTTCTGCTCAGTGTTGCCAAAATTCTCATCAGCCAAACTATTTCTTTTTCATTAACTATTAACTAGATAACATTTTAAATGCCACAGATTTTTTTTTCCTACAGTGTATATTTTTAATTGATTTTTTAGTTTGAAAGGCAAAGGTCTAGACAGACCTATATATCCATGAGTTATTCATGCAAAAAATATTATTTAAAGAACAGGCCGGTAATGTCAAGGGATTTTAAGAATTGTGTATATTCATACAGTGATCCTGAGGCTGTGAGTAGGTCAAGCTGAAGAGAAAAAAGTAAAATCAAAAGGCCAGGATACAAGTTAATTTTGCCACGAGGTTTTTCATTATATGACAGATACTTAGTGTTCAAGAAGGAAAATATGTGTTGTAAATTGTTTAGTTGCAGTATAGAGCATTTGTCCAAGAACTTCCAAAGAATTCCCATTTCAAAATACTTTCCCTTCCCCTGCAAGCAAGAGTATTGTTTATGAGTTACAGAGTAGAATATTTTTTCTTGCTGACTGTAACAGGAATATTTCTGGGTGATCAGCTGGCAATCAGTAATCTTTACATGATTGTTCTATACTCTAATTAATGGTTCATTATATGCCTGGAAAAAAAGGAATTAATAGAAAACGATGTGAAGATAACACATTCTGTAAACAGGAACCTATGCAATAGTTTCTAATTCCATTTACATTAATTTAAACCAGACTTAGTCCTCTAACTTCAGAGGACTATTACAAATTCACTCTGGTGTAGCTCAGCATCCAGTCCTGAGCTTTTAGAAATAAATGGGTTCCATTTGTGTGATATGATGACCAGAATTTTCTGATATTCAGGTGACTTGAGAGTTAACAGCCTAGAGCAAAATCAGTAAGGCATAGATCAGAAAGGTAATGTGTTTTGGCTTATGGAAATAATAGAGCACACATGCTGGAAGGGATCTCTGGGACTGCACATACTCTGCCCTTGTTAATTTTTCACGGCATTTTGCATACAAAAGTACACATACATCTCACTGGGTGAGAATTGTTTGTGCACATAGAAATGGCACTTCAGCCTGGAAGCCTTTGTAAGCCTTCACTTTTCTTTAAATTCAAAAGTACTCTTCACTGGAGTTGAGAACAGCACATTACACAACCTCTGCGGCCAGCCTGTGGGTTACCGATGCAGCGATCTCTCCCCAGCCACCCTCTGCTGATGCAGGTGGGCTGCTGATTTCGGAGGAGGTGTGCTTGTGAACTGGGGGATGCTTTTAGACTGTTCAGGTCCTTTAGGCTGTGTGAGAGTTGCAAAGGGCACTGTCTCCGATACATAGGCAGCGCTGTGCACTGGCTGTTCATTCATCCAGCTTCCCAGAAACGGACTTCTCTGACCACATGTGGACATTTAGTACATGTACGGGCTAATGTGAACTAGGTAGTGAACTCTTGTCATCAGGGGACAGAACCACCACTTCAAGCATGTAAGGAGTTGCTGAACCCAGCAGCCTGACAGAGGCGAGGCTGCTGCAGCTCTGTGTCCCCAGGTCCAGCCAGTAGCAAGGCTGAGCATGTGTTGCCAATAGGCATGTGCGCGCACACACACACGCAATATGTATGCTTACACTCATGGAAAGCCACATAAATGAGCAGAGACAGAAACTAGAGAACCCACACAACACAAGCAGCACCAACGTCCTGATCTTGATATCAGCCAATGCCCAGACCCTAGTGCCTTGACCTCCTCTGGTTCCTCCAGTCCTCTTTGACTCTCCTGTACACTTATGATTACATCAGTATCTGGCTTTGAAGCCTCTTCTACTCTCAAGCAAGTCTACCTTGATGTTCACTAGTGCCTACACACACTGACACACCCACACAACATGCATGCACCCTGTTCTCTCCCGTTGCTGACACCACAGACATGCCGACCCGCACATGTGCTTGTTGTGCCCCCTCCAGTGGCTGGTGCTCAGACCTCCATGCACACGGAGCCCCCTTGCCCAGAAAACTAGTTAGAAATGGAGTTAGATGAGAAAACAGGACACACAGCGGTGATCAGACAAGATTGGTACATGTGGCTGGGCAAGTGTACTGGTCAGCAACCTGTTTACATGTGACCTACACCGTTTATTCCTTTATTTCTTCTATTTTCCCACTTCGGTAGCTCCCCAAATCACTTTGACCCCTCCCTTTTCCCACCTTTTGCCCTTTCCCTAAACATCCTAGATCAAGTCTTGTACAATTCCAAAATGTTTTTCTCTTACACTCCATAATGCATCCCAGACCTCTGCAGACAGTAACGCCCCTCAGTCTGTAGGGTGATCAGGAGAGCATCTCCTCTTGACTCAGTGATTGGTGTCATCTCTGGACCATTGGGCTGATGGCTTCCCTGTGACAGCCCTGGCATGAGCCAGGTCAGAGTGCTTCATTTTCTTTGATTAGGTTATTGGGGATCCTCTGCCTGACACTGTTCCTGTGCGTTCCTTTGTGTTCAGGGACATAAGCCTTTTAACACATAGGGCAAAAGCCATTTCAAACTCAATGTGAATGTCTGAAAAAGGTCAAATGAATGATGCCGTAAAAGCTCCCATTCTCACCATTCACTGTCTATGTAGGTTAGGCAGCCATGTGAATGTCGGGGGTGGTTATATTAAATATGAGGAACCATATTTAGTAGGGAAGAGCACAAACTTTTTCCTCTTTACATCAATATAGATACTCCTCTTTCTCTAAGACTTTAATCCACTTTTATTACCTTAAGCCAACCCATGCTTGCGCGAAGGCAGTCTGCATTCATGTGTCCATCCTACATGATGGACAGTTCTTACAGACTTAGTAAAGTAAGAAGATACACCAGCTTAGGTTGCCTTACATATGAGAAAGGGTTTCAGGACTTGAATGAATGTGAAGAACTCCACATAACTACAGGCAATTCTAATCAATACTAACCAACTGAATAAAGATAAGAGGGAAGAAATATTATTAATGCTGCTATATTTGTAGAGGCAAGGCTCTATTATTCTGTACTGCTGATTTATGTTAATCAACTTAAGTGCGATCTGAAAACTTGTAGTAAATACATAATTAGGACATTTTAGATGTACAAATCCATCAAAATACTGCAGAATGTACAAGAAATACTTCAAAGCCATCTCTTTGTTACAGACAATGGTATTTTTTCATCAGAATTGTAGAAAGTATTCCTGATGGACACTTTGGCAAATAAAATTCCCACCAGGATTTTACAAGAACATTCTGTGTTTAATCTTTCCAGATGTAGATGAATATAGATGATTACAAAGAATATAATTTATAAATATCAGGGAAATTTTTAAGGAGAACAATGTATTCTAAGGACTAATTGTCATGCAATTATAACCAGAAAGCAGGAGAGTCTCCTGCTACCCAACAATCTATAATGCATAGAATGTGGATCAAGTCAATACACGTATACATCTGCCTCATTGTATGCCCACAACAAAAAAAAAAAGATTGAAGTTATAACTTTCTTAAATTGAAGGTGAGATCAGTTCATGTGAAATCAAGACCTTGTTACCAAAACTCAAGAATTCTCAGTTAGTTGTCTCATTTCAGCTAACTCTGATCCAGGAGAACCAAGACCTTCTGAATCTGGATAGCTGAATAAAAAAAAAGGGTAATTGGATTTGCTGTACTTTTACAATGATGAAATGAGTTTTCATTTATACCAGTACAGGTGAAAGAAAAATAAGCCTCATTGTTTTGGTGGCATTGGAAGTGGGGAGAGCTCATCTGAATAGTCCAAAAGACAGCAAGACCATGGCAATAATTAAACAACGTGGATGTTGCATAATGACGACTCAAGCTCATTTTCTGACCCTCTTTCACTTCCCAATACAAAGTTTTCTCTCCATGCTTCTGAATTGCATAAGACAAAACTCCAGCTATTATCTGCCTTACTCTTTTCATCTCTCCTTTCTGAACAAACCATTGACGTGGCTGTGGTTCCTAAGTTATGGGATCACTTCCTATTCACTAATTACAGCAGATCCCAACACAGAACTCAGGGAGCACTTCTTGTTATGCTCTTCTTGAGGACAGACCCATTGGGAGATGGTGAGAAAGCAGGGACTGCGCTGAATAAACTGAAAGAACTGAAGCTTAAGAAGACAGGAAATAGCATTTCAACTGATAATTGTAGGACGACACTGACACAGTTCAGATTAGATGTGATCCTCCTCCTGCTAGAGATAAAACACCTCTTAGAAGGAGCTATTCAAAGAAAGGCATAATTTCCGCCCTCAGAGATCTTGAAACCCTGTCCCATCCATTCTGTGAGGAGAGCAACAGAAACAGTTCTTAGACAAGGAACAAAGAACAAATGATGCCTTCCTGGTAAGAAAAAGGTTTCTAGACAGTTCATTGTTGGACAGTTTCCAAATGTTGCTGATGAATTAGATGGCAAAACTTCCCTTGACTTCTGTGGCGACAGGAGTGTTGAATGACAAATGGAAGGGCAGGTAAATCCAGAAAGGATATTATATCATGTCTTGCTGTGATGGAAAGAGCATTGGCATCTGCCACCCTGCCTGGTTTTGGGTCTTAACAGTGTGTTTTAAAATATGGATTTAACTGAAAATGCAGCTACAGTGTTGTATAAAAAATGAAACCAACTTTGTTCCTCTCTAAATCCAAAGGCTATTTACAGTGGTGTTTGTGATGGTACTGAATGGCATTTTGCAGGGGGTCAATCACACCCACATGGATAATCATACTTTAGTAGCCCAGAGATCTGTCCTGTTTTAATGTGGTCAAAGTCTATGATTTTATTAAGTCTGTAGGAATGGAAGCAGAACACAGTGGAGTTGCCAGGATCTGGTTTGTATGGAAAGTTTGATTACTGTGTTAGTGGAGATGGTCAAGGTCACATTCATCAGAAGATACTGACAACATTTTGTTAGGATTGTCAAGTCCAGTACACCAGTAGATGTGAGCTACTCATGTCCTCAGGTCCACCGAGTAGTGAAGCAGGACATGTATCCTGTTAGGCACACATCCACACATACACAAATATATTTATGCATAGCTGGCCACACCAATCAGCATAGACAGGAAACATGCAGCACCCACACAGACGGCCTCATCACGTTCCTCTTCTTCTGCTGATCAGGAGGGAAGTCTGGCAGTAGACCCCAGATCCCTGGGTTTGTCCCCAGGTGCTGGCCCCTGGCCATGCCAAACACCAAGGTTTGCTGCCTTACTCCCTTTGCTGGTACTCAGACGTCCTCTTACTACCACACACAGGCTGGTCCAGACCAAATGTCTCCCCAGTCATTGGCCTTCAGACCCCTGGAATCTCCAATATCCAATCCCCAGGCCTGTGTCTGTCTGGTAGCTGCTCCCCAGACCTCTTATCCCTCTTGCTGCTGGTCTGGCTTGAAGTTCAGATGTGACGTGTACTTATGCTCACATAAACACACAGAGGTTTGAAGTTCCCCAGGGAAACACCCTTCTCCACTCGCCGATGCTTAGACGTCCCATATACAGACACACTGATCTTGTTGCCTCAATCAGTCAGCCCTTAATCACAGCACCTAGCAGATTCCCATTTGAGGATGCTATTTCTGGTTGCCCATCTGAAAACTTTGATAAAAGTAGAATAAAGCACTTTTTGTGACAGGAAGCTACCTTAAAAATTATTTCTGAATCACAGTCTCCATGGGTTAGAGAAGAACACTATGTAGGAGATGAGGAAATACCATCTTCTGAAGAGCTTCCTTGAGTTTTTGCCTTTTTTCTCACATGTTATATGATTCCTGTACATCGCAGGAAACCATAAAGACATCCAGCATTTCTTTATACTGTCGATCTCATGTTCAAAGAAGTTATTTCAATTGTATCTTAATACCAGTGAGGATAGTGATGTAAGACAGAGATACTTAGATTCAAAAATAAGGCTGAAAATAGCAAAATACCATCCAACTTGGAAGAAATATAAGTTAATTTATATAGGGAAAAATGGCACCAGATACAGCTTCATTGGGAGTGCAGCCTCAGGAAAAGATGTGTAAAGGATTTGAGCTTTATGTGTGTTAGAGCAGAGCTTGGCTCTGACCAGCACAGGAAATGATTGTGATTGTTCTGTGTCTTTATGCAGCATAGTACTGGCAGAGCCTTAAAAGCTCCCATTGTCCCAGCAAATTAGAGATAAACTTAAAAGCTGTTTTGATTTATGCTAACTTAGAGATGGTCCTACAGGATTTTTTTGTCCAGGATGTGCAAAACCATTAAGGGTTTTTTTAAATTTTTTTTTCTCTTTTTCTGAATTTTTTGTTTGTTTGTCCGTTTAGTTGTTTTTTTATCTTCTACAGATGCATCCTCTTTACCAGAGTTTATCCACTCAAGGCTGGTCTATCCAGGGTCTTCCCTTCCTTTTCCCTTCCCTTCCCTTCCCTTCCCTTCCCTTCCCTTCCCTTCCCTTCCCTTCCCTTCCCAAGTACAGAGCACCTTTTGAGGTAAATAGAGGGAAAACGATGAGATTCATACATCACCAATACCTGAAACTACAAATTCACAGATTTGTTAAACTATTTAGAAATCCCAGAGACACTGAGCATTCATTTTCTGTGAAGGGAAAAGTGAGCAATCAATTTTGTCAGGACCTTCTGTGCAGAAAATATTCCAGTCTTTCATATAAGTAGTTTTGTGACAGAACAGTGAGGCTTGTTTTAAAAAGTCAGCCATCTGGAGGTTACTAGGTTAATTCTCTTCATCTGAGAGATAATAGAGCTATCCCGATATGTATTACATCTGGAAACGTGTATTGGCCAATAATTGACCTTTGGAATCTTTACATACCTCTTTCTTGGACTGTAATATAGTGTACCCTTGATTACAAATATGAAGTCCTCAGAGAATTAATTGCATGGTTAAGCAGGTGAGCTATTACTTTTAAAAAAAACCCTGTGAGTGACCAAATTCAGCCCTTACAGAATCATTGCTGTTCACCTGGAGCACAATGCTGTCAGTGGAGAAATTCCAAAGGTGCATCAGTGTAACCGAAATTTGGATCTGGTTTAACTCATGTAGCTGAGGGCAGGATGCATTAATGCTGTATTTAAAGACCGACCAAGTCCTGTGCTGTTACTTGACTCATGTAACATGGCAGAGGGAAGTGCTAAATGGTAGGCTTAATACCACTCACACTGTTCACTGATAATAATATGTATGTGAAGAAAAGGATATCTTTCATCATTTGTGCCAAATCATCTTTATTTAAACCATTAACACTCCTGAAGCTGACAAAAGAGATGAGTGAAGTTGGCCAGGGCAACCATGCGTGCATTGCTGCCTTCAGGTGAATTGCCTCTGTGTGACTCCCAAAATCAATCACACTGAATTGCTTAAGATCATGGGGAGGGGGGCAGTGAGAAAAGGGTGGCTCTCACTCAGCACCCTGAGAATGGGGTTTATTTTACCAGGATTTAACAACCCAGGAGTCTCTCTTGCAAACACATATCCCTGCTTTTTCTTTCTTCTAAAATGAAATATAGATCACTGTTCCGGGAGAGGAGATAATGGGCAGGCCTTGCTGGAGGACTGATCAGTATGCATACCCATCTAACAGCTTCACTGAAACACCACTCAAAGCAGTCCTCAGAGACAGCTGTGATTGATAGACAAGTTGTCTATTCAGGATTGTGCTAACTCAGTTGGAAGGGTGGAACAATATGCATGGTCCTGCAAAAAAAGTGTGTTCACTGAACAGAGGGTGAATCAAGGTGAAACATGAACATCCACATTGGGAAGTAGGAGAAGTCCAAAAAGTTGCTCTGACCAATGTATCAAAGGGAGTCAGAAACAATACAACTTAGGTTTTGGACACGGAGACATGGAGAAGCTTTGTCATGGGCATAGGTGTACTTATACCCTGCTGGACAAAGTATTTTGGTTTTTGCTACGCCTTGGCAACAGAAAACCAGGCTATGACTTTGCTACCAAACTGAACATACAGCTATATTTTATGAGACAAGATTAGCACTGGAGTTTCCAGACAGCTGGCAAACTGCCACCAAGATTACAATGCCAACACTGAGCATCTACTAACAGCAGACAACAACCAGAGAGAACATTTTTACAAAATAACTTGACAGTATGTGAGAGTCTATTTGCCTATTTCGCCTCAGGAAAGAGGTTAGAGTAGGTTAAAAAGTCCTCTGTACAAGTTTCCCCTGCGACCAGTCTACAGACTGGTGGTTAGGGTACACTCCCAGCAGACACAAATTTGGATCCCTCTCAGATGTAGAAGTATCCTCTTCTATATGTGAGAGTGCTCTAACCAGCTGGCTCTTCTGGGAGTAAAGCATCACCTCCTCCTCCCCAAGGATTTCTAGAGAAAGCCATTTCCACCACTGTGTCGTGTAAGGATCACAATCTTGCATGCTCCGACATGCTGTCTGGATGAAGTCGTTATAGGAAGGCCTACACTGCTGCATAAAAGAGGGTTATATAAAACAGTCATCTCAAACACTGTCCGTCCACCCTACTTAAATTCCTGCCTCTGATTTAAACTACTTCAACTAGCTCTCTCCATGAGATGTCTCCTATAAAATGGAGATCCTCCTCAGCAGCATGGACATGAGACAGTCCAGACCATATGCCTCTCTGCTTGGCCCCTTTCTATTTAACATTACACAATGAGCCTAAGGGGACACAAGCCAAATGATGCCTCTGGTGTCTGTGAAGAAATTCACCTGCTTTAGCTGAGGAAACACCAGTCAAAGTCAGTGTACTTTTCCTAGACTGTCTTTACAGTCAGTGGAGAAGTAGATATCTTTGGGGGTGACACAACTCACCTGGGGATTGGTACCCACACCAACAGCTCCTGTTTCACTCCCAGATCCTGAAATCCAGATTTTCCAAACTGCATGCCTTCCTTTGAGGGCCAGCCAGCTCCCTCAGGGGTGAGCATGGGGTGCTTTCGGCAGAGCGATCCTTCCAAGACAGTCAGGCTGGCACACCGCACCTGAGGTAATCCCATACCAACGCCCTAGCATGCCTTGCACCCTTATGTGGCCCAGTTGTCCTACACCATACTGCTTCGCACACAGCACATTCAGCAAGTTTCACATGATGAAACAAGCCTCCTAATAATTTTGACCACTTTGATCTGAATCCCATCCCTCATAACATTATTTTATGGGACACCACAAATGGCCAAACCTAGATGTGGGCAGCTTTCATGGAAGGATGGAAGGGTGACAGTGATGTGGACATCAGATAGTAAGCAACACCTGGTCTGGGGTTCTCTCCCTAGCGTGGTGACAGCGGTGGTGCTAAGCTGTCCTAAAAGGTATGATCACCCTCTTGAGTGCCTGTTTCTTTGTATAAGGGGAATCTAGGGTGACATGCTCAAATCCAGAGATCTAACTTTTACATCAGTACAGATGAGCCTTGAAAAGTGATTTTTCAGGACAAAAGTGTGAAAGGGTCTCAGGAGGAGATAATTTCCAACATAATAAACAAACACATCAATCCTTATCAAGTACCACAACATTTCTGTCTGTAATGCCCATGCATTGCTGACTATATCAAGAAAGGTTATTTTGCTGAAGAGTGCAACATATTAAAATTGCTCTGAAAAAATGGTTAATATTTCTTATGCTTGTGACACCACGAGAGTTTGAACAACTGATTTGACAGTTACAGGTGATGATAATAGACCTAGAAACCATTAAAAATTTGATAGAACAAAATAGGTCCTTCCATTCATCACCTAGTACTGTCTAATAAAGATATGATACTTGATGCATCTACATGAAAAGCCCAGGCTGCAAGCATACTCTTGAACCGTAAATCATGTTACACTTACAGAATATGGAGGAAATCTGTATTGCCATGTGATGACCATCAATCATGTGTTCCTTTTAATGGCTAAACATAGCAGGTCTGACCCAACTATAGACAAACATCTGCCCTTGTGGTGCCGTCACATAGCTGCTCTCTGGTGGACAAATTACTTCTGGGCTCTTTTTTAAAAGGGACTGATTTTATGTGATGCAAGAGCAAATACGAGTTTAAGAGAGTGGGATTTATTAGTACTGGGGACACAGCTAATCTAATTACCATTGCCCTGAGCCCTGGTTATGTGGAATTGCAGAACTAGGTCAGGGGCATATGGAAATGTTGCACATCTTAGCATATAGATTAAATGTTGTATAGATAACCATTTTCCCATGGACTTTATCCAGTCTATACACTGTTTTTGTTTCACTTTCTCAGAACAATGGCTTTAGAAAACATATAAATTCCAGGGGGCTTTGTATGCAGACTGAATGCTGCAGTTTGTTTTGCAGTGTTTGCAAATGAGCCATTCCCTTCAGGCTTATGATTAGATTTGTGTTATAAGAACTCACTGCATCATCACCTGAACGTTACTGTCATCTCTGGATGATAAAACAAACATTTCCTGCACTTTCAGAATTCAGAATGAATTAGACAATCTCAAGCTTTTTTACAATTCTGTGTGAAAAAACTCTAATAATAATTTATTCTTCCAAAGAGTAGATCTCATCCATATGTTTAGATGTTCAAATCTTCAAGGTTTTCAGAGGGAAAGGCTAGGTTCTGTTGGAAAACTGAGAGCATTTGGTTTAAGGCAGGAAGGTTTTACAGAACTGCAGTTTAGTTGTGTTCTCTAAACCTTCAAGTGAAAGACTTTGGTTTGAAAATTGTAGAAAATAAGGCAGGAAGTGATCTCAGAAAATCATCAGGTGCCTCATCCTGCCAATGCTGGATATACAATACTGAGCCAACAGCCACTTGTACAGGGATTTTTATTTTTTAGTAGAACTTCCTGGCTAACATATATTTAGCTTGTTTTTTCTTTCTCCTTTACTACAAAACCGACCACTTTCTACATCTAACTGTTGCTTAGATCTGCTCTTCACTTTCTAGTTGATGCAAGATCACAACAGATACTTTAGCTGTAAAAGTCTGTTAAATATAACGAGCAAATCTTTGTTCATTTTTTCTTAACTACATCCCTCTCTCTACTTAGTTCTTGGCACTAATTATAATCAAATGATTTCTACCAGACAAGAAGGACAGAATTTGCCAACCCATATATAAACCGCATTGCTAAGGCCAAGTATTTTCTCATTAGTCCTGTTTACTGTGCATTAACAGGGTTCACACCAGCAGTAACTGGAAGGCAACAGCAACCCAGATTATAAAACTCACATGAACTACAAACCAGCTAATTATGGTAGTATTCAGCATGTCATGACCTCTTCAGCCATCACATCACACCTGTTCCAGAGGAATGAGATGTAAAAATAGCTATATGTACCAATTTTCAACAATGTATATCAGAAAACATACATCCCACTAAGCTATTCAAAAAACAACTCATTATCCTATTTACAGATCAGGCACATCTGTAAAGAACATTGTAAAGAAATCCCAGAGAACTAATTAATTAATAATTAAAGAGTGAAAAATTATAAAGAACTATGTTGCTATTGTCCTTGAAAGTTGACAGATATTTACAAATAAAAATAAAGAGGTAGAACAAACATCAGCAGCTGGAATAACAAGTAGACTAAAGGAAACTGTAGCAGCCATAAAATGCAGAAATAATAATGTGCTTGAGGTCTGTTGAAATTACCTCTATTTCTCCCTCAAGCCATCAGTTATTTTTCTCTTAGTGGAAATAGTACAAGGTTGGCAGGTCTGCATCCAACCCACAATACCATAGCCAGGGAGAAAAACATCCCTAAAAACCTCAACACAAAAGAAGCAGCTGCCTGAAAAGATAAATCACTGCCAAAATACTCAGACAGCCTATTCAAACACAAGCAAAGGAGGTAAATACTAGCAGTTGATAAACACACCAAATGAAGCAATTGATGCTCAACTCTTGTGGTACAAGGTAATAACAGCCTGTGCACATATACACCCAACTGTTCTCCTTTCTGAAGGGTAGCGATTGGCAAGGGGATTATTCTGGTTTCAAAAGTTCTTGCAGTGACACTTGCACAAAATAAAAAGATGTTCAACATGTTTTCTAATTTCAGGAATTCAGGATTTACAGTTCTCCAGTCAGTACCTCCCTTATTTGTGCTACATCCTTGAGGTCAGTCGACCTACTCCACTGGGCTGCATTCAGCTTTAAGCTAAGAGGGGAGTGCAACACATATACTGCTTTCAAGATGTATTGGGTTTGTGTGGCAAGGTTTTGGTGGTGGAGGGGGGCCACAGGGATGGCTTCTGTGAGAAGCAGCTAGAAGGTTCCCCCATGTCCGACGGAGCCAATGCCAGCCGGCTCCGAGATGGATCTGCCACTGGCCAGGACTGAGCCCATCAGTGACAGTAGCAGTGCCTCTGGGATAACAGAGTTAAGGAGAAAAAAACCCTGTACAACACCAGGAGCAATTGCATCCAGAGAGAGATGTACTCCAGCCAGGATAAACCCACCACACAAGAGAACTGCTGTCAGTCACTTTTTTCTTCTTAATAGCTCTGTACCTGCACTTTAATTTGAAAGCACCCTCCACTGCAAGAAGAACTACTTCCGGTCTGTAACTTAAGAAGCTTGGCCAGGGAATGAGCTTTGAGCTAAACCTCAGTGCACTCCCTGAGCTGTTGTCATGCCCCAGATGACACACATAGCTTTGCATGCACATATCCATCACATGCAAGGCCATCTTGGGCGCAAAAAATTAACAAATATGGTTGCCTTTGTAGCAATGTGTGGTGGAGCCCATCTAAGAAAGCTCCTATGAATGACATATACCCGATATCAGCCATGCGATGGCACTACAAGTGTGGATGGGACCGTGTGGTGGATATGCAGGACATTGTTTGACAGGTCCATCTGCACTGAAGGTAGGTAGTATGACACTGAAGAATAATAGATGACTAAATCTTTCTCCTGGGAATGGGTATCAGTTGAAAAGCCTATAGCATGGTCTAAGGACAGGCTTGCATTCAAATAGTAGCTCAGTATGCAGCAGCAGCTAGAAGGCCAGCCAAATGTTAGGCTTCATCAGGAAGAGTAGTGAGAACAAAACAGAAGACAACATAGAATCATAGAATGGTTTGGGTTGGAAGGGACCATAAAGATAATCCAGTTCCAACCTCCCTGCCACAGGCAGGGACACACTCCACTAGACCAGGTTGCCCAAAGCCCCATCCAACCCGGCCTTGAACATTTCCAGGGATGGGGCATCCACAACTTCTCTGGGCAGCCTATACCAGTGCCTCATCACCCTCACAGTAAAGAATTTCTTCCTAATATCTAATCTATATCTGTCCTCCTCCAGCTTAAAATCATTACGCCTTGTCCTATTACTACATGTTCTTGTAAAAAGTCCCTCTCCAGCTTTCTTGTAAGCCCCATTTAGGGCTAGAGCACTTACCAGTGAAGACTGAAGCAAAAAAGTTGTTGAGTACCTTGGTCTTCTCCATATCCTGGGTAACCAGGTCTCCTGTTTCCTTCTGGAGAAGGCCCACTCTTTCTCTAGTCTTCCTTTTATCACTGATGTACCTACAGAAGTTTTTTGTGCTGCTCTTGATGTCCCTGGCCAGACTTAATTCTATTAGGGCTTTAGCTTTCCTAACCTGATCCCTGGCTGCTCAGACAATTTCTCTGCATTCCCCCCAGGCTACCTGCCCTTGCTTCCGCCCTCTGTAGGCTTCCTGCTTGNCCTTGCTACCGCCCTCTGTAGGCTTCCTGCTTGTGTCTGAGTTTACCCAGGAGCTCCTTGTTCATCCATGCAGGGTTCCTGGTGGTTTTGCCTGACATTCTCCTTGTTGGGATGCATCGCTCCTGAGCTTGGAGGAGGTGACCCTTGAATACTAACCAGCTTTTTTGGGCCCTTCTTCCCTCCAGGGCTTTGTCCCATGGTACTCTGCCAAGCAGGTCCCTGAAGAGGTAAAGTCTGATTTCCTAAAGTCCAGGGTAATGAGTTTGCTGTGTGCGCTCCTTGCTGCCCTGAGGATCTTGAACTCCACCATTTCATGGTCACAGCATGTCACAGAACTGTTATTCACCAAACTGTGCAATCTTTGAATTACAGATAGATTTTTAAATCAGTAGGAGCTTGATTTAAAACATGTAAAAGAAAGTACCTCTCTCCAATGGGTAGTGAACTTCAGCAATTTACAGCCATAACAGTTTGTAGATGCAGATTGTATCGGAAGGTTCAAAAAAGTATTAGAGAATGCATGCAGAATAGGTCCATAAACAGATACTAGAGGGAGAAGGCAGACATGTACTTTCTAACATCCCTGACACACCAGCTGGGGTTGTCGAGAGTACAAGGAAAAGGGACAGCAGAAAACCGTGGGGCTTGTGTGCCCTGCTGAAACAGCTTCTCCTGTTGTCAATGGAGAGACAGAAGAGTGAGCTGGATGGACCCCTGGTCTGACCCAGACATGCATTTATTCTGTTCTTACGTTCTTATCTTTGCTCCGCCATGAATACAGGTAAGTGCCAGGCAATTCATATTCTGTTGAGTTCAACTACTTACAACTGATAAAAAAATAAAATAAAATAAAATAAAAAAATTCTTGTCTAACAATGATCACACTCAGTCAGAATTTGAATTCTCTTCTAATTCATGAACTAGAGCTAGAATAAAAATGTAGTTCATCAAAAAGTGAAGAAAAGAAGAAAACAGGAAAAGTATTGTGCTATATTAACATGTTTAATTCTTTCTGCAAGCTTTTGTTAGTCAAGCCCACGCAACTGCTGCAGTAAAAGGATACAGTTGTTTCTGACATGATATAGAGACTAAAGGTGGAAAATGACCAGGTAGGAATACGATTATCTAGTATTCAATTTGTGTGTGACATTCAGAAAGCGGCAGGAAGTGAATAAGGATAATTCCATCATTATCGCATACTGCTCACACTTTAATGCTTTTATAATGTACAGTAGCCTTTCTGGGCCTTTCCACAGTAATTGCTGGATCGACTCAGAGCACCATCAATATTCTGCAACTGCATTATACTGTATAATGTTAATGGTATTAAAGAATGATAGCAGACAAATAATTACAACATGAAGCAAAGGAAGAACAGAGAAGGGACAGAAGCCTTGGGTAGACTGTGTGGTGTGACTCTAGATGAGGTGGGAAGGAAGATGGAGACATTTTGCATAGTAAATATTTCTATCTGTAGGGTTGTAACTGGTAGGTTCAAAAAACTATTCTGTCCAGTCTGTCATCACCAGAAGACTTGATTCGGTGGGTATTCAAACATATGCCTCTCCTGAGCACTGAAGGTCAGGTTACTATTCACTTCTTCAACAAGAAGCCAGATGATTTTATGAGTTTCTATATCATGGGCCATGAGAGTGATATTTCCAGAAATTGAAAAAGAATATGTGTCCTCAGGTTTCAGATACAAAGCCTAAACTCTCTTGATTCAACAAGGACTACATAGCATTTCGTGATAAGAACAACTAGAACCACATACTTCATTTTGATGTTTCTTTTCTGTAGGATATCGACTGCAACCTGGACACAAGATGACATATGCAGGGAAAAAAAAAATCCTCACTCATAGCTGGACATATTAACTGAAACTTGAAAAAAGACATTATACCTAAAATGAAATGTTCCCCTCACCCAGCAGTGGCGGGGGCAGGGGGAGAAACAGGAAATGTCTATACTCTTTTCTAATCTCTTTTCCTTACAGTTAATAACAATTACTGCAGCTAAAACATATCTTAGGTTCTCTGCAAGCTAAGCATGAACTGTAAATGTAAAATATTTAAACTGCTTTTGTGGAAAGTTGACTTTGTGCACTTATTATTTTGCTCTCTACTAAGAGTAGAATAAATGGAAAGATTGTTATGATGAAAGGGCTGTCAAAGTCCCCTGAAAACTTTTTATCTTTAAAAAGATTTATTTTGAGCTACCAAAGGTGTAAATGTTTAACTATTGACCACAGCTATATATTCTTGTATTTCACAGAATCACAGAGGTTGGCAGAGACCTCTGGACATCATCTAGTCCAACCCTGCTGCTCAGAGCGAAGTCAGCTACAGTAGGTTGACCAGGACTGTGGCCAGTTGGCTTTTCAATGTCTCCATGGATGGAGATTGCACAACCTGCCTGGGCAATCTCTTTCACTGTTCAATCACTCCCACATTGACTTGTTTTTCCTTATATTAAAACTGAATTTCCTGTATTTCAATTTGTGCCCATTGCCTCTTGTCCCTTTACTGGCACCACTGGGGAGTTTCTGGCTGCACCTTCTTAATTCCCTCCCTTCAGGCATTTATATACATTGATAAAAGGTTGTGTGGCTAAAACCCTGTGTGTATTTTTTTTTTCTTCAGTGATGTCTATTGGTCTTATACGAGCTGTTTCCTTTCCCTACAAACTTTCTTGCTTCAGTCCTGTTCTGTCATTGCAGAATACTATTGCTGCAAAAGGAGTTAAGTAATTTGCTCTGCAGGAGTTAGTTGGAAGAAATATTAAAGAATTATTCTGAACATAAGGAAATAAAATAATTTATGACTCTGTCAGACATACTGTTCTGAGGCTGCTTTCCTTTCTTAAAATGCTGCTAAACTTCAGAATGCCTGAAACTGTTATGTACAACCCCATGCGCAGCTGGAACTTTATATAGCTACACCACTAACAGAAGTGATACTGTGCGGCAGAAAAGCCGTAGAGATGTACTTGTTAAGAACAAAGAGTGTGCTTTTGCACTGAATACTCTTGCTTCATGTGTTCTATGAATATACTTTAAAACACTCTGTTGTTAGGCAATTTTTAACACTGCTTCATAGTGATGGTACTGTGGTTTTTTATTAACTTTTTTTCCTTCCTCCAGGATTTTTGTGAACCGTAGGCTCCTAAAGTTATTCCTAAAAAGAATAACTTGATGTAAGAGAGAGAAATTGCTACTTGTAGAATAATAGGCCTTTCTGTTCCCTAAAATAAATCACACTCTGAGTCTGCATTTCTGCTAACCATTTCCAGTGGCAGTATGCTTGCTGGCTGTCCTCTGCTTGCAAAAGTTATGGTTAAATGCAGCCAATCTTACTCTGAAACAGAAACAGAACATCTAAGTCACACTGCTGTTAGCAATTACAAACAAACAAAAACCCGCCTGATTTTATGGCAGAAAATGACTTACATATGAACTGAGAGTTTGATTCTCAATAGAAAATATTAATCCCCAGACACACTCCTTAAAAAGTAACTCAGATGAATAGTTATAATAATGATTTTAGTTAAATTGCTTCTTACTCTGCTACAGGAGGATTATCAAGAAATCCCTGGATCTCATAGCATGACAGTTTCTCCCTCGCCCTGGATGTGTGAAAAAAACCTTGAAAGGGTTATTCCACATACACCCTGATTATGCATTTGTTCCTGGGGAGGAGAAATAAACTTTGAGTTTTGATCTATGCTGGATGTGGAACTGTAAACTGAGCAGCCTATGCTGGTGGGGAAAGGTGGGAGATTTTGTTTTCCCTTCCCTGCAGTGGACCTGTACTCTTGTTGCTCAAAGATGAGTAAAATGAAATGTTGGTTACAACGCAACAGTCCTGGCTGGTAGTGGCACCTGTTGTGATGCTCCAGGTAATGACTTGGCTTGGTATCTCAGAAAAAGGCGAGAGAAAACATTTATCAGTTTCTTATACTTTATGTATTTGGAACATTGAACATTTTGTGTATTTTAGAGAGGCAGTTGAACTCTGATGGGTTCTCTAAGATGCTTTTTGTGGATAGCCCTTTACACTTAAATGAAATCTGTAAATTCAGTTGAATTTCCAACAGACCTACAAACCAATCCACAGGGACACACTGACATCATTGCAAAAGCTCTGGTCAGGTCTCATCTGGTATAGAGTGTACAGAAATATTTGTCCACAAGAAGAATATGGACTCGCATTTGTGTTGAGCCTGGAAAAAAATAAGTTATAAGTGGAAAAATAAATTAGCAATCATTTTGGGATAAGAATTTATTAAAGTAAATTATGAGTTCCTACTGTTTTCCTAAGTCTTTTTTTAAGAAAAATTTTAAATATTTTGTGAAAGTTTGGTGCCATTGTGAAAGGAAGGAAGGCATGCAATGACTCAATTTGACTGGAGGATGGGAAATTTAAAATGAAATATAATCATAGAATGTGGGAAGGAATCTTTAAAGATCATCTAGTTCTACCCCCCTGCCATGGGCAGGGACACCCTCCACTAGACCAGGTTGCTCAAAGCCCCATCCAACCTGGACTTGAACACTTCCAGGGACGGGGCATCTACAGCTTCTCTGGGTAACTCATTCCAGTGTCTCACCACCCTCATTGTATAGAATTTCTTTCTTATGCCCAACTGAAATTTACCCTCTTTCAGTTTAAAACCATTATCCCTTGTCCTATCAAGACGATGTCTGTACTCTTCTCCATTGCCTCAGCTGGAGAACTGGCATTGGAACCTAGGCTGAGCCAAGCTAGTTTTGCAGGATCACAACTCATCAGACTAGAGAGCTTTCCAACACAGCCCACACTCATCTACCTGGTTTGAAGACATGAAGATGGTCCCTGAGAGAGAGAGCAGGGCAAAGGTGTCAAGTAATAGGGAGGACAATACAGGAGAAAAGCAGTTTGGGAACTTTCTCTTTTCCATCAAACCCTCAGCAACATCTGAAGTTAAATGACACTGCTTTTTGTTTCTAGGACATCTGGAGAAAAAAGTGGGGGAGACACTGACTTCTCTGCAGTTTGGCAAAAAATCCCAAAGAGATGATGATTTCTAGTTCCTGGGGACACCAACCAACCATGTGGGTCAAACTTCCTAAGAAACAGAACTGGAGAAGATCAGACATTTAGTTTAGTCTCCCAGTCATCTTGCATGTGGGGATTTTTTATAATGCACGTATGGGAAAAGTGCCTTTCAAGAGCTTCCTGAAAGTAAGCATTAACCCTTCATTAAATCAGTCACTAGACTGTTCTGATTTTTTTTTTTTTAAGGACTTTTTTTTTTTTTTTACTGTGTATGATTTAGCATCATGTCTGTTTTCAATTTATGATAAAGGTTGGTGGAATTAAACACATTTGTGGATAGCATGCAACAGCAGTGAGATACACAGCAGGACTATTAAAGCAACACTTCTGCAAGTGTCAAACAGCAAAGTTCCTTCTGATAAACCAGGAGACTTTCCCATCAGTGCTGGGTGTCTTCCTTGGTAGCGGCCTTATGGCCAAAGACTTATGCTGGGTGGGGTTCACCTCATGCAGCTTCTGACTGCTGAAATGAAGATGTCTGTGTTATTCTCCTGCAGTTAACAAAGATAAATAGACACTTTTGTTGTTTATTGAAGATGAAGCGTGCCACAAACATTGCCTTTTTTCTCTTGTGCCAATCAAGAAAATCCAGATGACTGACAGAGGTGTAAAGTTACATGACACCTACAGTCAACAATGTTCTTCACCAACAGGCCATTGCTTCCAAGCCTTCAATCAGTCGTTTGGGATGTTAAAATGAAAGCAAACTTGTTCCTCAAATTCTTTCAGAGCAAGATCAACAGAAATGCTTAAGAAATCAGGAAGGAGGCAGCAAAAAAATGTGCTTATTTACACTATAGATATCATGTTTTCCCCTTTTTGACACTTCCTCTTGGTATGCTTATATATCCCACTATTCCTTGTGCTCATCCTTAGGCATTCAACCTTTCCCATCCAGCACAAAAAGAGTTTTGATGCCAAATTCAGCACTGTGAATTCTGTTTCTGGAATAAAGTACCTGAAAGTCCCCAATTCCCTTTGTAGATCTAACCCTTGAAATCCTCATAGACAGGTTCAAGAAAGATGAATTCAGCCTGAAGCAGGTGCAGAGAAGAGCTATTATGGTGATCAGAGGAGTAGAGAGCATATTTTGTGTGGAAATTTAATGCTCAGATAGTTTAACAAAGCAAAGGTGACAGAGAGGTGACGCAATTGATTTTTGTAAATACACCGGAGAGAAAGTAGAGTTATTTAATCTAAAGGAAATGCTCTTACAAGCACAAAAAGGCAGAGACTGCCCAAGGAATAAATTAAAATTGGATATTGGAAAAAAAATTATATTTGCTGTCCCAGTGAAACCCTGGAAGAGCCTTCCAGCAAGGCTAATGGGGGAGAATGGGAAGCATATGACTCCAAATGGCTCCCAGCTACCCAAAGGATGGAGTCGTTGGAGTCATCCGGTGCACCTGAATTACTTGTGACAACAGAGGGCTGAAGTCAGTGGCCCAGGAAGATGCTCACAGTCTTGTTTTCCTCATATTCCCAACTACAGACGTGGAGTTTTACCTCATCTCTTGCTGGAGTCAACCTGAAGCTTTAGCAACCTATTTCAGGTAGGAAAGGCGGCTAGAGGTGCCATTTTGTTGGCGCTGATAATATCTGGTGGCACCGTTCTGCTATTTTCCCTTAATCCCTAGCTACTCTATGTCTGTACCATCTCATGTCCCAGCTCAGGTCACCCAGGTACATGGCAAGGCTGCAGCTCCAGCTCCATCACTAAAACAAGACAGAGATCGGAACGGGATGAAACATACCCCAGGCATGCCTTACCAAGCATTTGATACAGCAAAACCTCAGGTACCCTCTGACCAAGGAGCAGCTCTGACCCAGGAGTCAGTTTTACAAAGCAGAGCTGCTGAAGAGCAAATTAAGTGCTATGAAACACCCTCTTTGGTTGCAGTTCAGGCAGGCTGGGGTGTGTCATCTGATCCAAGTCTGTCCTGAAGGAGTAAGAACAGATCATTGCCCTCCCTTCTTTTCATCGCAGCTCCCCAGAGTGAGGAATAAAGGAGACACCCCTACTATAGCCCCAGAACTTTTGAGCTACCCTGATAATGAAAAATACAGCTGAGTGTTCCCTATTTCTCCTTACTTTCTGTGTGGTCCAAACATGTTTTCTACCTGTTTTTCTGTGAATTGCTAGTACCTAATTGCAGCTAATATGCCCTTAATAGTTTTTTTCCTGTATCAGAGATGCTCTACTGTAACCTGATGAATATGAAATACAATATTAAGCATTAAGGACTGCTCTTTTCTGTAGTTCCAAGATGTAAATGAAAAAAAAAAAAACAAAAACACCACCAAAACTGCATTGCATGAATGAGATATTATTTTGTTGGTTTTGTTAGGAGTATTTGGCATTCCTGTTTGCTGACTGCTAGGGAAAATGAGGTTTGCATGGTCAGAACAGTCTTCAAAGCACTGGTCCTCCTTTTGAAGGCAGGACTCCTAGAGGAAGTCCCCTTCCAATCCCTGTGTTTGAACCATCCCAGGAGCCTAGAGCAGTGCTTTATAATCCTGCTTCTGCTCCCAGTTGTGTTATATCAATAAAGGACCAAGCACAAACCCCTGCCTACAGTTCTGGCCCTGTAGAAGCCAGCCAGTTTCAACAGTGACCTCAAGACAGTCGAGATGAAAAATCTCCACTAAGATCTGATTTCCACTCCTGCACCCTGGACTCATTTCTAATACATAAATCACAGTAGTTCTCATAATTAGCATCCTGCAGCACGTAAACCTGGCACTTTTCATGTGGTGATAGCCATGCTCAGTAGGAGACTGCAAATGTACTAGGCAAACCAGGGCAAACTAACTAAGCTAAATGCAAAAGTCTCTCTCCCAAAAGAACCCAGATAGATTTTGGTAGAACAGAAGCTTTTGGTTAGATTGCTCTCACACAAAAGGATTGGCAGTACATTGTTCATTTTACTGATGTTAAATGTGCCTTTTATGATCAAGATCATAAGCAACATACATTTAACAGCCTGACTTATCCAGAGGAAAACAAATTTCCTTTCTGCACACCAAATGGAAATTATAGATGTGAGAGTTGGGCACAAAGCAATGATATCTATAAATCTAGTATTTTATCAACCTATTTCAGGCTGTACAATTAGAAATGTTATCAGTTACATCACAACTCATGACACATACCTGCTGAAGTATCCCCTTTGGGAAGATCCATACGGCTAACTCATCGTGAGAGTAAAAGATGTATATCATGTAAATTACACTACACTCCCAGGTGATGAGCTAGGTTATCTGGAAGCAATTGCACCACACATAGAACTGATGTCAGACCCCAGGGAGTGCTAGAATTTACACTGTATATTCTCTGAAGGCACTAAAAAGGAGATCACTGTGATCATTTTCATAAGGTTGGTTATTCTCATGATCCATACCAAATAGATAAGATTTTTTTTTTTTTTTTAAAGTGGGAAAAAATGGACTATGGATACATACGGATTAGCATACCTCAAGCAGTCAGTAGAAAACTCCAGGGAAAATGTATCTTGGTAGCTCTTTCTCCTCTGTTGCCTGTGACACCTATCTCGGGAGAGCAGAACCCATGCCTCTGTGACACCAGCTTGGCTTCACCCCATTTTAGCCTACACCTGAGTTTGTCATCCTCATGGTTTTTAAAACAAGCAGAGAAAACATGTACATTTCAGGAACAATTCACTTGATTTCCTTCAGACATCTATCTTTAAGAAAAGTCATGTCTTAGTGCCTGTTTCTCACATCACTTTAAAACCCAGCTAAATAGAGAAACTCAGGTGTAGGTATCTGTGTTTTGCCAGATGAATTCCACCCTGAGATTTACAGTTTTGAACTCCCTCCTGTCCTCAAGTTTTCTTTTTCATGAATCAGAGTGGGAATACATTGTGGTCATTTCATGCACAAGCAGGAACAGATTTGGCAGAAGGGTCCCAGGGCTTTCACCTTCTCGCTGTCTTTCAACACTGTGAGCATGATCCCATGCTACCTGATGCAGTTTGGACTACATAAACCCTGTCTCATTCCTACCTTATTCATATTTCGCCTACAACAGAGCTTAGTGAGTAATAAACTTGCTCAAGAAATGAGACATACAACTTCTAGACCTGTTTCATTTGGAGGAGGCAACACTAAATCAAGAGTTGTTTTCTCCTTGGAGAAAAACATAATTAATACTTTGGGAACTCTCCTCCATCCTGTTTAAGTTGGGCATACAGCCAACAGTAGAAGAACATGTAGGTCTGTAAGGAGAAAAAATAAAGCGCAGAGTTTGAGTCCAGCCTTGGTCTTCAAGTACTCAGCTGGGTAAAATTGCTGATTAGAAAAAAAGCTGATTATGCTGACGCAATGATTTGTGTCAAGTTCATTACTATCTCAAAAATGATGTTTTGTTTTTCTAATTCATTACCTTAGTCTGCTTTTCTCAAAATTAATCCATATCTATTAACATGGGTAAAATTAAGCAAGAAACTCTATTTCCTAAAAGATAATACCACAAAGAAAGTACTGCTGCAGGGAATGCTGCTGCTAGCATTCCAGCTAGCCAAGGATTTGGCTCTATAGAAACATGGAATAATCAGTGCTTTCAAGAGCTATAGTTCCAATTATAATGCAAAATGTATGATAGTTCCCTTGCCTTTTAACTAGCACTGCAGGTAGAAAAATAAAACTGCCGTGCTGCCTTGCCCAATGTGTTTTTCCTCTGTCCCGGTGTAGTTAGTATAGTCTTACTTTGTGCTTCATTCATCCATTTTAATCATCTTCTTTAATAACTAAAAATGAATGAATGACAGATTTGAATATAAAAAAGTAAATAAAGTTTAATGGTGCTGGGAGGGCTGAACAAGCTCAGCCTAGGGTCTAGCCTAGTATCCAGTCTCCAGCAGTAAGCACTGATGTACATGAACGGGGCAAGCACGTTGTGATACTGATCAAATACTCTGAAGCCTGTAGCTGACAGGTTTCTTGAGCCAAAGATGTTACGTTTGCTTATGACAGAGAAGGCAATGGAAGAGTTAAGAAGAACCAAGCCTCTACTCATCTGCAATGGTGAGTTTGTTTCTGAAATTCTATGTTCTAAAGAAAAAGGGAAGGGAAAAATCCAACTTCTTATAGTCTTACATTTCTTAAGGATTTTGGGGTTACTTACTCTTCAGAGCTCAGAGACACTGAGCACACACAGGCACAGACTTTATGTCCCACTTCTTCTTAGTTGTGACCACTTTTAGTCTCTGGATTTTTTAGGATTTTTCTTCACCTACAGTCACCTCACTAAATCAGCCCTCAATTACTCAGTTTGTTTTCTTTTTTTTTAAAAAATCTCTGTTAACTTGAACAGACAGCCTGAGTTTTCTCCTGAAAATGCCAAACCCAGTCTCCATACTAGTCAGGTAGCCTCACTCACAGGCCAATGGTCTTCTCCTAGGGACGGCAAGTCTCAAGTTTCAGTGTCTGCCCAGGTGCCTCCTCCCCAGCTACAAACCTGATCCTTGGCCCCTCTGCATGTGAAACAGGCATTTTCCTTCTCCACAATTCCCTGATCTGGCATGGGAAACTGGGAGCAGAGGAGACAATGTGCTCCGTTCTCCCAGTACAGCCATGACAAAGATTATAAACTGGATGCAGATTTTCTTCAGGGTGGAAAGACTCCTTCTGAGGCCATGTTTCAAGTTGTGGCTTCAAAGCATGAGATTGCCAGAATTTTATTTCAGAGATTTAACTGAAATTCTCTGCAAAACTCAGGCTGATGTGGGCAGCTGGCTTGGAGAGCTTTGGACTGGTAGTTAACAAAATTCCAGTCAATTTGAAAACACAGAAAAATAATGCGAAGAGTTGAAATGCATTAACAGTTTGAGTCCCTCAGATCCATTCATTGCTGCCTGCTACCTGCGCATGATGTTGCCAGAGGTCCTCGCTGCTGAGACAGCTGTGTGCTCATTTTATTGTCACAAACACTGATCCTGTTAAATCTGTGTATCTCATACATGTGAAAGTGTCACTCAAACTAGACATTCCCATGTAGGAAGGTTCAAGGGGTTTATAATATTTCTAATGTCACTGGAATTACCTTTAATCTAATTTGGAACTTTTCTGCTTATCAAGTTTTGTTTGTTGTAGAAAGGAATATAGAAACAACATAAACCTTTTGTAAGCAATAAATAGGGATTTGAAATAGTTTCCAGAAGAGTCTGGTTATTGCAGTCCACCTAGGCAGTCTATTTATGATTTGTTCTGAGTTACAAATTTTTACAATAAAGGATCTTTCCGCTCTTGGTGGTAGTTTTGAAATTACCCTTCAAAAATTCAGTTTTAAACACAAACTTCTCCAGGAGCTTTCTGAAGCTCCACTGCTCTCTCCTCTGCTGGCAGGCAGCCTATTTCACAACTGAACAAACAGACAAATGCAAAAGTCTTTGAAAGAAAAGACTTTGGAGCCCAGTTCAGTTCCACTAATAAAGCAAAGACAGCAGCATTTCAGTTGCTGATGTAAAGGACCCTAGGGTTAAATCCACCTGTTTACAATACAGATAATACTGCATCAACAGCTGCCAGCAGGAACCTGTCTGAAGAAATAGGTTCAGAACTAGGAGAAAATATGAAAGTAAATATGGACATAGGAAAAATATTGTGATTACCAATGAAGTATAAGGATTTCAGAAATGATGGAAGTACCAGCTACATGCAAGAGACATTGGTTATGTACAAGTGGGGAGAACATCTGAGGCCAGAGCTGTAATGCATGCACTTGGCAACCTCCATCCCTGACAGCCCCCATCACCACTCTCTGGCATCCATCCATCCATCCATCCATCCATCCATCCATCCATCCATCCATGTCAGTCCTTTCCCTCATGGACTCCACTGCCTGCTCCATGGGAAGATGTGGCGAGGAAGGGAAAAATGCAATTATGGTCTTTGCAGCTGGTCCCTGGGGCAGCAGCAGGAGGAGTGTGAGTTTATTTGTTCCCAGCTGATGCCCCAGCACAGAGCTCTTCTTTCCTCCCTCCTTTCTGAGGCCTTGGTTACATCTATGTTACAATTTATTCATTGATGCTAATTAGACCGCTCTGCTAGGAGTGGCCTGAATTCCTCTGCCTTTTCCCAAGATCTGCCTCTGCAGCAATGCTACTCTTGTAAGTAACATAAACTATAAATATGTGATGCCTGTTAGTCCCATCTCCCATTGCAACACATGTTTTAGGGCCTTACTATGAAATAACTCATGGTCCACCACCAGCCAGACGGCGTCAATGCAAAGGCAGACAGGCGGCACGGAGACCACTGGGTCAGATCTTGCCTGTTCACACTGCAGGTGAGGGTACCGCTCAGTGTGTGTGTCTGTGTCTGTGTGTGTGTGTGTGCACGTTGCCGTGTCTAACGTGCAAGACATAGTGACAATTTTTTTTCCCCTGACTTCATAATAAACCTAGTACAAGTGCTTTTGTCAGTGTAAACTGTATGTGAATTTGACGCAAAGCATGCTCTTAAAAAGCTGTTCAGAGCCTATGAGGTGTTTCTGACACACAGAGAGAACAAGAACTTGAGGCACATAAACGCAGAGGCATGTCTGCCTGTCCCAGGCGCTGGAGGTGGTTAGAGGTGGAAAGGTGTAATGGCCCTTTACAAACAACGCAGGAATCCCCCACAGCAGCTGTGACCAGTTTTCATGCTTTTAAAAAAAAGAGCCTATAATTGCTGAAAGACAGGAGTGGCAGTAATTTGCAGTTCAGCAGGGAACTCTTAGGTGCTGTGGTGTTTTGCGAGAGCGGTTAATGAGAAGACAGAGTGAGAAGTTACCACTGCGATGAATCTCTGTTATTAGGACAAGTAAACCCACCAACAGAAGAGATACTTGTGAGAGAAACACGGATGCACAGAGATCTGGTCAGCTGCTATGGGGTGCTATCACAGATTGAAATAAACAGCTGAAGCTGGTTAAATCAGTGTGTTACATTTCAGCACAGATTTTAAGGGGCAAGACATTCTCCCAACTGCTGGGCACTGTCCAGTGGCACATTGCATATTTGGCCAGCAGATCCTTGCTGTCCTAAGTGATCACTTTAGTGTGACGAGCTGCAGCAGCTCACCAGGGAGGAAGTGGGAAATGTCCACCTACACCTTGTGAGTGATGTTTGAAACCAAGGATACTCTCTAACATGTCAACCTCCAGCTGGAAAAAAATCCATTTTGCTTTCAGGGCTGGTTTTTGCTCCCCTGCTGTCTTCTGACCTCCATCTTGATTAAAATTCTGCACTGAAGATGGACAGTAGCACAGGGATAACAACAGAGGAGCCTTAAGTGTTGAGAAAACAAGCCGAACAAAAAGATTACAACCATCCACTGCAGGACAGGCTTTCAGTTCCGAGCTCTAAAGAAGATGTAACTAGGTCTCAGAATAGTGGACTGGAGGCTTTGATCATGTGCCAGAAGGCAGTGGATTTATTACGAATTGCCATTGTATTGAAGCATGCCTTTGCTACCTAATGAAGGATAGCACTGAGCTCCCTGAGCTACTGGAGATGTTAGATGTTAGTAAGTCCACACAGTGCATTGTTAGCCCAGAATTGTGCCTGAGACAATCTTTGACTCTTGGGGATACTGATCAGCCCAGGCAAACACCAGACCACGACACTATCTGCCTCACAACTAGAAAATCAGGGTGTTGTTCCCCACTTCTCAGTACTTCCCATTCTGGAACTATCACAGGCAAAGTGAGTTCAGGTCTCCCTGGATGTGACAGAGCAGTTACAACTTGGGACAATTTGGAAGAGAAGGAGTTAGCCCTCCTGCAAAGCCTGATCTTACTTAACCGCCAAGCACTAACCACTGCCGAGCAGCTCATACTTCATTATTATACTCCAGAACTTCAGGCACTGAAATATTCAGAAACCATTCTGAACAACACATTAGTCTTACAGCCAGCAAAGGGTTAACTTTAGCTTTGCTGAAACTAGGAAGGTTTTAGTGAACTTCAGTGGAGGCAGGATTCACCTGGTGATATATAAAATCTCTGAGATTAGAAACAGTTTTCAGGCCCTCACAAATGTCAGTATCCTTGTTTTCAAGTGACCCTGAAGCAGACTACACTGTTCTTGCAGCATAACAAACCGGCCTGGAGTAGGATTAAGCACAGCCTGCCGCACATTTTTCAGCTCCATAGCCCCCTGAGTGTGGGCTCAAAGCCATACTAGATGTGTATCACTCACCTACCTCTCAGAGGGTTCTTAGCTCAGGCTGCGGCATTGCCCGACTGGCATTTCGGAGGAAAATTTCATGTGAGCTCTGTGGTTAAATCCTGAGCCAATTTACTACATCCAACCTTCTGTAATCTCCATCAAGCCCTTCTGTCCATCTGCAATGGCAATATCAGGCAGACAAGAAAGACTCGTGTTGTCTCCTGGAAGGGCCCTGGCACAGCTGACTGCAGAGCAGTGGGGGGTTGTAGGCAGAATTTGAACTGGGCTGAATTCAGGCTACTGGAAAAGACACTACGGATACACAGCACTGGGCTTCTGACAGCCTCAGCTTCAAACCTCTCCAAGGAAGTGTCTGGTACAGAATGGACAAATGCAGTCCAAAAAAGCAAAGCTGTGGATATCTTCCAGACTGCTGGACCGTAGTGAATTCAGCCCAGCCTGTGACTGCATACAGCCTCCCCTGTATAAACGAGACCTTGGCCCGTGACGAGGTGCCGGCTGTATTTGACAGCTGCTGGCGTGTGCCAGGTACCACATCAAGTGTGCTGCAGGTAAGCCTGAAGTTGTGCTTGGACCTGCAGGTAACTGAGGGTGCAGCATTACTGACTGTGGAGCAAAAGGTAGCCAAGGTGTGAAGAGGCTGATGTCTACTTTCCTATATTTCTGGGTCATCAGACTTTGCTGGTGGTCTTTTTTTTGTTTGTTTGTTTTGGTTTTGGTTTTGGTGTTGTTTTTTTGTTGTTGTTTTTTTTTGGTCTGCTTTGATACATGAGATAGTTCAATCTTGTGCTAGGGAAGTAATTGGACTTTTATGAAATTTATAGGTGTAAGCAAAATCTAGATGATACATGTGCCACTTTAGAAGGATTTCAGAAATGGATGCTTCTGAGCAATTGTCATTGCCTATTTCAGATCACCTTGAGCTTCTGGGACCCTAAAAAATGTACAGCCCTCTTTTAAAACCAGGTATAGAAGTCATTACAGCAATGTTCTCCAAAGGAAGTTTGAAAAGTGCTGTTAGTCTTCTGTTTGAAACACTTTTTTTTATCCAGGGTTAAATTTTATTAATTAGTATCCAGCTTTAAAAATCTGAAGCAGAGGAAGAGGGATTCAGTCTCTTTCAGATTATCATCAGTAAAGTACTTTCATTCAGAATTTCCAGATATGGAGAAACACTTATATATCATTATTGCAATTTTCTGATGATACTTCACTTCAGAAACTCATGGGTATTTCAAACCTCATCAGTTCATCCAAAACTCTGATAGGCTGATTTTAATTAGTTCAAATCTTTGAATGGTGTAAATCAGAATAACAGCTGTCATTCCTGGTTTTCAGTTGGGTCTTTTTTTTCTTTGAGGATTTGAATACATTGAAATTAAGTCCTCTGCTATAGTGCTTCAGTTACATTTTAAATGTCTTTTGAATAATTCTTCATCCAATTATATGCAGTATCTTATTGAACTAAACAACAGTAACATTTTTCATTGCATGTGCTATGTGCTTGAAACCTTTAACAAGTTTGAAGCTGCTGAGCACTAAATGTGCAAAGTGGCCAGATGGCAACATCATTAATGGGGCTTTCTTGATGGAAACTCTGGGCTGACAGCAAACCTATGAAACTGGCCTCTTTGGAAGACTTTCATGTAAGGTTGCCCAATTTGTGGATCCCACACAGTAAGAATAGACTAGACTAGGCTAGACTAGACTAGAATAGAATAGAATGGGTTACAATTGGAAAGGACCTACAATGATCATCTAGTTCAACTCCCTGACCAATTCAGGGCCGAGCAAAAGTTAAAGCATGTTATTAAGGACATTGTCCAAATGCCTCTTAAACACTGACAGCCTTGGGGCATTGTCCACCTCTCTAGGAAGCCTGTTCCAGTATCTGACCATCCTCTCAATAAAGAAATGTTTCCTAATGTCCAGTCTGAACCTTTCCTGATGCAGCTTTGAACCATTCCCACGGGTCCTGTCACTGGATCCCAGGGAGAAGAGATCAACACCTCCCTCTCCACTTCCCCTCCTCAGGAAGCTGCAGAGAACAATGAGGTTGCCCCTCAGACTCCTTTTCTCCAAACTAGACATACCCAGAGTCCCTAGCTGGTCCTCACAGGACATGCCTTCCAGCCCTGTCACAGCTCTGTTGCCCTCCTCTGGACACATTCAAGTACCTGAACATCCTTCTTAAATTGTGGGGCCCCGCACTGCACACAGTACTCAAGGTGAGGTCACACCAATGCTGAGCACAGCAGGACAATCCCCTCTTTTGACCCTCTGGTAATGCTGTGTTTGATGCCCCCCAGGATGTGGTTTGCCTTCTTGGCTGCCAGGGCACAGTGCTGACTTATGTTGAGCTGCTGTCGACCAGCACCCCAGATCCCTTTCTGCAGGGCTGCTCTCCAGCCATGGCTCTCCCAATTTATACTTGTGCCTGGCATTACTCCATCCCATGTGCAGAATCCAGCATTTAGTTGGTGTGATTGGGAAATGCATACTTGGCTCAATCACTCTAGAAAGATAATGACCATGTTAGACATGTGCTAGACTGGTTTCTAGACACCTTAGGTTTATCTCAACTTACATTTTCAATGTCTCCTATGTAAATCAATATATCTGGGTGGGTCACTCTACACTGTCTTTTTAATCAATGACATAAGCCTTTCTGTGATAGGTGATTCATCTGACCTATCTTAGAAATGCAGATAAAAGTGTAAAGAAACATTTTGCAAAACTACTCATTTATAGCATTATATGACATAGGCATAGATCATCATTTGGTCTTATAAATACCACCTTTTCTGATGGAAAGCTTCAGTACTAATGGCATATTAGGTGCCTAATGGGGCTAGGCAGGTATTTTTGGATTGCTCTCCAGAATTAAGTGCCTTGTATTCATTTAGTTTTCAGGCTTCTAAGGATTACCTGGGTCTTGGCCTCTCACTTTATTTGGCTGTACAGCCACAGGAGAGGGATATTACAAGCAAAACCTTTGGAGATGGTCTGGTTCCTAGTCTGTTCCACAGCAGTATGTCTATGTGTTTAGGACAATGGCCAAACCACAGCTGATTCCATAGGTAGAAATGTACCTTAAGCCTCTTAAAACCTTATCATCTTACCTAATCAGTTCATGTCCATTCCCAAATCTGTAATGGTTCCCCTGGAGCACTTAACTGCACGTGTCATTCACAGCCTTTTAGGGGTCAGGGGTGTTAAACATTCATTGTCACTGCCATACATGGCTGGCATATCTTCACAAGTGATGATCCAGGTTTAGTCATCTTAGCCTTCCATAGCTACTACTGAGTGTCAAATGTCCCTGTAGGAATATCTATGACTTGTTTGGTCTTCTGAGTAAATCTAAAAGACTTATTGTGTGAAACAGTTCAATGCACCTATATGTTGGACTGATACTATAGTTCTCCTGAATGTATATGCTATGTGGAAAAAAATTCTGGGGCTCAGGACTTAAGTGAGGTGCATAAAATAGGGGGTAGCTACCACCAGCACTCTCAGCAGTCTGTGGTGATAGAGAGGCACCTCAAAAGGGCAATTCAGATCAAACCTAGTAGAACTGCTCTTTGCAGGTACTTCTTTCTGTCTGCGTTTTACAGAGATGACAAAAAAAAAAAAAAAAAAAAAGTGGGCCATTTGAGCTAGGAAAGAATCTAGGACTTATTTAATATTAATGGAAAGACACTGATCATTCTGAAGCCTCTGTGTGTCCTGGGATAAATAAATAAATAAATTCCTATCTCTGGAAGTTGACAGCATCATAATATAAAAAGTACATAGAACACATTCAGAGCTGTCCTAATCTCATGGATAAATAATTGAACATTGGAATATTTTGGCTTTAAGTATATTTAAATACTAAAATCTAGGTTTAAACACATACATTCAAATCAATGTTAACCCTAGTTCCTTCCCTACACTCCCCCTCTTGCCCAAGCTCTGCCAGCAATTTGAAGCCTCTGGTTTGGGGAGAGAGAGAGAAACAAAGAAAGAATGGATCCTGTGAAATGTATTCTGTGGGAAAAAATATCAGATGCAAATAGAAATTAGTTTCAATGTGTATATACTAAAGCACTAGCATTCAGCTGGCTGAGAAAACTGCTAGTGAAATACCAACCTTTTGATAGGATTTAATTTTTCCTTGGGTTCATCAGATTCATTTTTCATCACTATAAGAAATATTGTAGAGCGTGCAAAACTCTGGATAAGGTACACTAACAGCTTCAGCTGAAGTAAACCCATTCATGAGTATGGTACACAGGATGAAGGGAAAGGTCGTTTGCTACAATAATTATTACCCTTGGCCTCACTTGCTTGTCTTCCAGGAGATGAACCTGATACACGGCAAGGTTTACAGCAAGAAATCTATTGACTTTGAAGTGCTGGAATGTTGCTATTGAAGAACAGAAGAAAACAAAACAAAGCAAAGCAAAGCAAGCTTACCCTATTGACACTAAAGGCAAACACAATCAAAATCACAGAACTCCAGCAGCTGTCTGTTTTTTCAGGATCTGTTTCCTGCATTATGCCCATAACGTTTTGCAGGAAATACATTTCAACATCCTCAAAGATTAAACTTTAATATCACACCCAAGAAGGAAATTGTAAAGGCTTTGAGCTAAAGTGGGAGAATTGAATCTTAAAAGGAAAAAAATTCATCTGTGATTACAAGCAAGTGAGCAAGCTCTAAAAGGCAGAAACTGAATTAATTTTCTCCTTGCAATTTCTATACTGCCAGTGCAATGCATGAGGTTTTACCTTAGCCAGTACATAAAGTGAGATTAAAGGGAAGATACATATTAATGAAGAGGCTTTACCTTAATATCCATTTCCCAGTGCAGCTCAGTAGAGCAGTACAAATAATAGTAAGCCACGGTGCAATTAGAGACATAGCCATCAGAGTGGCAGCTGCAAAGGCATGAGGTACATGAGATCTCTCATGTACCTTTCTGTGAGGTCTGGAGGAGTGATCTGGGCTCTGAGAGAAGGTGGTGCACAGTCACCCAACCGCAAAAATAAGCTCTTTAATTCAGTAAAAACAAAAGACTGTCAATCACAGATGTTTTTGCAGATGTCTCCAATAATGTCAGCTTTGCAATTTTATCACACATAAGCAGAAAATTAGCTATGGTACTGATGCAAAAATTAGGTATTTGTGCTCTAGTGGCATATAATAAAAGCAAATCTCTCTCCTGCTATCTTTCATGATGTTCATAAACTGGTGATTTAGAGCTTCTATTTAAAAGCACGTAGCAGATCCAGTAAAGGCGTGAGCATAACCTGAGGGACTTTGTCTTCCTTTCCTCCCTAATTGGGTTTTGTTTTGGTTTTTTTGCCCCAGTCCAAAATTAGATTGTTAAGTCTTCAAAGCAGGGACCCTGAACTCAATTATCCTCTCATTTTCTTCAGTCAAAGTCACTGGAGTTTCACTAACACTAAACTTGCAAAAGTGGGTGAAGAATCAGGCTTGTCTTACTATATGTCTGCAAAGAAATTGAAATTATACAGGCCTGTGATGCAGTCAGATGAGGGAGTTCACTGCATACTACATGGGTTGCTCCACCTCCCCCATTGTAATTTCTTTCATTATCGTATGACTACAAAAATGTTGTCTCTTGCTATTAATGCACCAGAAGAGAGAAGTGCTTCCTTAGCTCTGCTAAGGTTGCTTCCACTTCCTAAGCTGCAATTGCAGTACAACGTACTGCTTTACTATGGTCAGTTATAATTTTGGCAAAGACGTTGGCCTCCTCCCTATCTTACAACTACAAAAGGACTTAGGTCTCAAGTTCAAAATTCATTTTTTTTTAAAAAACCCTTGCTTAAAATCCTCCTCCCAGGACTATCAGATTGACCCATGTGTTGAACAAGGCTGAGACTACATGGCTATAAATCCCAAGCAGAGGGAAAGTCTTCCCAGAGGTGCACCATAAGGAACCTGACCAACTGTGTCAAGAAGGGCTCAGCCTGCAGCCCTTGTTTCTGCATTTCTTTCACGTTAATTTACAGCTGTTCCTATGTCTAAGTCCCTATCCTAATGCTTATGGCTCTTCCTCTTTAGTATATACTCTTCCCCATGTACTACGTGGAGGACTTGCCACCTTGCTGCCATTTCTGGATGCAGCCACGATGGTTACTGGGATTTGGAAAGTCTTCTCAATCCTCAACAGTGGTGCTAGGAATTAGGAAGAGTATTTTGCTTTGATAAGGACAAAAATCACGGGATAAAAAGGGCACCAGAAAACTCTGTCCAAGCCATTTTCAGGGCAGTGTGACAATGTGCGTATTGGACACAATGGAACGGCACGAGACGTGAGTATCAAAGTGCTTCTTAAAATGTGAGGAAACACCAACTCTTTCACAAAGTCAAAGGGCATACAGAGGAAGGGAACACTTATTTAGCTTGGTCTACCTTTTCTCCTTGTAAAATTTCCTTTAATTATGCGTACACGTATAGAGGTATGCAGATATTAATACAGAAACAAACTCCTAACTGATTCCCAAATATCACTTGATCATTCTGATGTTCTGTTCATAAATGGCATAGGTTACCTTTATAATTACCTCTATAGTTACCTTTTATTACCATTATAATTTATTAGCCATTTTGTACATTGAACCTTAATGTAATATGTGATTTAATGCTTTATAATGAGTTCATTTATTTTAAAGGTGCTGCAGTATTTTAAATAACAATTCTTTTCACATAAGTTGTCTTAAAATGAGAACTATTTCTGTCTAGCAATAACCAGATACAAGTACTGTCAGCTTGAAACATAGTGAATCAAAAATAGTTAAAATGAAATTTTACCTCTACCTGACAGTCCTCCTGCCATATTTATGGATTTTATTGTTACAATAAAATTTGAGGGGGAGATGGGAATTGATTGATTTTCTTTGTTCCACCTATTAACTCTACACTGGCTTTTGAAAGATATATTCAGACAGAGGAAGCATTTAAACCAAAAATGCTCTTATTAACAGGAAGAAAATAAGCCAAATATAATATTTTGAATCTCCTTCAGCTACAGCAAATCATAATGATAAAACTGAAACACTTTCAAAGAGGACTGTTTGGCTTTTATTAGGCTGGAAATGTCCCCTTAACATTCTAATCTAAAACTGAATTATGCACATTCTCTCATGTCTTGGAAGAATGAGATGAATTTTAAGGAAGTAGTTAATGTCAAACACTTTTTCTGCTTTTCTCTTGAAAGAGTAGTAAGGCTGACAGGTTGCTTTGTTTTTTTACTTCAGTGTTATTGTGAGTTTATGGGTAAAAACTAGACCTGTAACACTGCTTCATTATAGATTTTTTTCTTGCTATTTGTCTGTACTTTGAAAGAACAGAGAAAATACAACTTTATTCCAAGTGCATGAATCATACCTGTACGATACTGTCTGATTGGTAGTCCAGGGAACACTTTGTTATGCTAATGTTCCTCTACTGAAATCTTTTACCAGAAGGTCATGAGATCATTGATTAGAGCATGCCGTGGTTTGATGGGTTGACTATTCCACTTAGCTAGTTGATATCAATAAACTTATTTTACCTAAGTTTTAGACTGTGTTTCATGGTTTATTTAGCAAAACATTGGATTTCTCTTAATCTAAAATTCTCTGAAAATGTGTTTTTTTCAAAGTCCTAGGTGCTGACTGGAGGCTGGTTTGGTCTACCTCTGGGAGTAGAAGACTTTGTTCAAGCACTGAATACACACACCCGTCCTGAGAACTTGTGGTGGGTTGTCCCTGGCCAACAGCCAAACACCCACACAGCCGCTCACCCACTCCCCTCTCCTATGGGATGCAGAGAAAATAGAAGGAACGCAAGAAGACTCATTGGTTGAGATAAAAGTCTAATAGGGAAAGCAAAAGCTGCAAAGAAAGAATTTATTCATTATTTCCCATTGACTGGCAGATGTCCAGTTACTTCCACAAAAGCAGGGCTTTATCACGTGTAACAGTTCCTTGGGAAGACAAACATCATCACCATGAACATTTCCCTTCCTTCTCCTTTTTCTGACCTTCTATTGCTGACCGGAACATCATATGGTATGGAACATCCCTTCGGTCAGGTCAGGTCAGCTGTCCTGGCTGTGTCCCCTCCCAGTTTCTATCCCACCTCCAGCCTACTCACAGGGACAGAGTGGGAAAAAGAGAAGGCCTTGATGTTATGCAGGCACTGCTCAGCGGTAGCCAAAACACTGGTGGGTTAATACTTTTAATCAAAATCTAAACCAAAGCATCATACGGGCTCCTGTGAAGCAAATTAACTCCATCCCAGATAGACTCAGTGGAGGGTTTCAGCTTGTAGTTGCTTCTTACTCAGTGTTTGAACTTGGACGAATCAATTCTCAGATATTCAGTTTATGTGGGCTTAACTTAGGAGGAAAAATTCTCCTTCAAGACATCAAGAAGCGCTATTCAGAAAGCGCTTTTGGAGCCATGGATAAAAAGAGCAATAGAAGTGTCAAATACCATAGTATTATTTTTAACCTTTGAATTCTGTGCTCTCCAGATGTGTTCAGGAATTTGTCTTAAATTTATGTACATTGAATTTTGTGGTTTCATCAAATTTAGCCCTCCTTCACTAGTCTTTTCATTTTACATTTTCTGTGTGCCTCAGGTTTGTTGAAACCCAGCAGACTTCAGAGATATTTTAAAAGAAATTAAATATTTTATTCCCATTAATGTTTAGGACTGATGTTGTTTGATTTGTTCATGTTAGCAGGTTAAAGTAAAGCCCTGAGTACACTTTTTTAGGTATGAGTTTGTACAAAAAATAATAGCTACAAGATTAAGATTTAGAGTAACAGTGACCTACAAAAAACCCAAAACAACAGAGAGAGATCAGACCTGCTCTAGGGATGAACAGTGCCTGTTTAAAGTCGCTAACAGAGGTTCCAGAGATAAAAAGAGGAAGAGATTGCATAGCAACTCATTAGATACTGCCTACTATGTGTACAGAAAGGATGACAATGGCCTCAGGTACTGTAAATTAGGCCAGTGCAAAATTAAGAAAATGAACCAAGTTCAAAAGAAGGAGGGAGAATAATAAAAACTATGCTGGATACTAGTGGGATGTGCTAATCAAAGACAAGCAAGCTGCATATAGATCCCAGTCGGTGCCTTATCCATATGACTAATAGGGCATTACTATGAAATACTTCCAGGAACAGGGCAAGGCTGGAGCTGAAGTTAGAGTGGCCTCAGCTTGGACACTCAACCTGGTATCTAACAGGCAGGTGCTTAGCCCAACCAAGGAGCCACTTGGACTCTTCATCACCACCAATGAAAGGTTCCCTCCATTACTAAAGTGCCACGCTGCTGAAATCACAGAGTGGAGGAGAGCAACCAAAGTCCAGCTCCTCTCAGACCAAGATCTCATCATTTTCTGCTGCAATACGTGGGAGTGAAATATAAAATGCATGCAGTGTTTCATGAGTGTGTGCTGGCCTACCGACTGCATATTGCTTACACCTGATTGCCGGCCAGCCTTCCTCTGGACTTATGGATCTGCATTGGCGGGCACCTCGCAGCTCCGTCCCGGCAGTTGGGCATCTGTGCAGCGAAGCGGTGCCGTGGCTGACCCTGCGAGGGCTCGGGGCAGTGCAAGACACAGCGAGGAGGAGGTTCCTGCCCAGGGTTGTCCTTGTGTAAGTGGAACACTGCCCTGGAGGTCACCCGTTATCTGAGATTTACACCCTCTGAACCAATCCGATTTAGTCCTCACCCCTCTCTGCAGGTACTTTCTATCAAAATGACATAGCAGTAACAGTCAATAACATACACATAAAAGTCACCATAAAAAAATGAAAAAGTTTAATAGGAGATTACCCAGTAAGTTTTTTTTGTGCTGTTATTTACTGTTTAAAGACGAAATGTAGAGTCTTTATACTAGTTAATAACTAGCTGACATCAAATGTAGATTTGACTTTTCACCTGTTTCTCTTCTATGTGATGCAGCAATGACTCAGGCTGCATGTGAAGGGCAGTTTTATAAAAACACGTTTTTGATCATTTCTAGTCCTGATCCTTTTTAAAGGGTATGAGTTTCAGTACCTTGCTATTACCCACTAATTTCATGGTCCATGGCTGAACATAAGGCTGTAATTCAATTGTGGTTTTTTTTCTGATATTATAAACAGCAAGAGTAATGCTGATTTACATTCTCAGTGTTCACTGAGGACTATGTATTGTTATTTATAATATAGGCAAGGGATTTTGCAGACACCTAGCCATTAAGTTATTTAAAGTCTGTCATGCTGGAAAAGAAGACTTAATCCATAGAATGTAGAAAGGAAGGGATTACAGTGCTGGAGATCTCAAAAGGAAGAGATTATCAAGGGAAAAAATTGAGCACAGTGTGTTCACTTCCTGAGGAACAATCACTTGTAGGCAAGTAACAAACAGCGTGCAGTGTGCCCGCATGTACAATGAATTTTTTAATAAAAAAAAATATGTGGCTAATAAAACACTATCAAGTCATTGCATTATAAGATATTTAAAACAGAATACACTTTCCACATAATAATACATGGGAATTAATTGACAAAGTAATGAGGATCTCTTATGTCTACTTATGCTTGTTCTGGCAGATAACTATTTCATGTTATGTTCAGATGAACAAGAAGGTACAGTCATAATTGCAGCAGGAAAAGCTTTTGAAAGATGTGAAATCAATAGCTGTCCTGAAATTGGTACCAGAAGAGAAATATTTTGCAGAGCGATTAAACTTACAATTCACTGGGAGCCACACACTGTCATAGCACTTGATCTTACAAGAAGCTGAACATTTTCCCTCTGCTCCAGCAGACCACTCATGCATGGATGACAGATAAAGTCCCACAGACAGCACTGGCACTACTCATGTGCTTACATTTAAAGTGGTTCTTAAGCACTTCAGGTTTTCAACCAGGATACACAGCGAGATACTAGAATGAGCCTTTAATAAAGATTGATTAACAATCCAGAACCGAATTCTGCAGTCCTCAAGGTCAAAAAAACTTCTGCTAATTCACAGTCTGTGACTCATGCTGCTTAAGGCACCTGGGTTGCATATTTAAACTATGATTATCTCACAGTCTCTACACAGGCAAAACGTCCTTTGGTCTATCTGTTGAAGCAGATGTACTAAATTCTACAGATCAGATTCTGCCCTCTTGATAATAGCTTAATCCTCTTCCTTTACTTGTTAGCCATCCTCTGTACCTCAAGTCTTAAGGTTGATGATGTTTATCACTGACAAGGGAGGGGTTTTGCTGCCATCATCAGATGTAGCAGCGTCCATGTGCTTTGGGTGAGGAAGGGAAGACAGGAGGAGCCTGAAGTGCTCAGGCATGGGGCTTATATCTCTATCTTATCACTCACATCTCAGAGAATCTGACTGTGTTGGATGCTTTAAAGGCAGTGAAGGCAGGAATAAGTCAGAAGAGTTGTGATGGGGCTGGTAGATTTACTGTCTACCATGAGGTCTGTTGCCCATTGGAAAGCAGGGATTCAGGGGTGTGGATGTCCGCTCCCACCGACACAGGGCAGCCCCTCGGCCCTCTTCCAGCTGCAGAGGCAGGGCTCTTTCACACCCTCACTCCCTCTTAAGGGAAGTTCAGGTGCACCAGCTTCTTCTTCAGGTGGCTGAAAATGGATGGAGAGATTAAGACGTTCCCTCTGCTATGGAGTGTCCTCACTGCACCATTAAGGGAAGTTAATTTTATTAATGCCTGTCCACCGACTTCACGAAAACTGGAGCTTTTTCAGCTAAATTAGTATCTCATTGTAATAGGGTAGGTCGGTCAATAAAGATAACAACATTGATCTAACGTCAGCAGAGAAGAAAATATTTGACTTGATGTTATACATTTTGATTAAGAAACTAGAACAAGAGAAAAATTTAATGTGGTAAATGGGTTAAAAACTAGTGAGCCGATAGATCTCAAAAGATAACTGTAAATGAATAATCTTCGAGTGTGTGTACTTCTCAGGATCCCTCCAGGGAGCAGGGTTTCATTGCGAGGTGTGTAACACTATTCTCAGTGACCTGGAAGGAAACGTAACATCATTGCAGATAAGATTTGCAGATCACAGTGTTAAGGATGGGGAAGAGTCAACACACTCTGTCACTGATAAAGAGAATGGAGTTAAGGAGTGCTCAGACCGGCAAAATTCAAAGCAAGAGGGATAAAGATAAACTCGTATCCAAGAATACAAAATGTAGATTATACATACAGGTGGGGGGAGTGGAACTAGATAGCAGTCTGAAAAGAGTTTGAGGATCACACTGGACAATCTGAATACAAAAACATAGGTTGACACTGTTCAAAGGGCTAAACCAATCCCAGGATACATAAACAAAGGAGATTTCTAATTGTGAGGATAGAAAATTATGTTTTCATATGTGGTGGGAATATGCTTCCTCCTTTAGGTGTCCAGAAGATTGTTGAAAAATTAGAGTTCGGGGGGAGCCGTGACAGAGATTGAAGGGTTGGAAGCTCTGCTTTATAACTCACTCGATTTTGCTTATCAAAGAGAAGGTTCAAGGATGGATAAATCAGTTTATGAGAATCTGTGTGGGGAAGAAAACAAGAACAAAAGACACTGACTCACAGACAAGCTACAATTTTTTAACCGTTAAAGCTCGTGCTGAATTCCAAATAGCTGGAAGTGTTTAAGCTTAAACTGNAAAACTCAGAGAAGGCTGAGGTTTTACTGTTTTTTTTTTTTTTTTTTTTTTTTTTTTGCTAAAAGAGACATTTTTGTGTTTTTCACTCAAATGCACAATAATACAAGGGACAATTTTGCCCAAGCTACATGAAAGATGTGAATACGAGAGCTTAATGGCTCCTCCTGGCCTTCTTGTCTTTGAGTGTATATTCTACAAAATTTTTTACCTCCACAATCTCCTATTTCAGACCCAGTGTTCTGAGGTTTTTTTCTTCTTCCCTCTGAACTGGGAATTTCATTATCCAAGGAAAAACAAGTTTAGTAAATTGAACTAAATATCATCTACTGGCCTGGCAAATTTTGCTTCCAAAAGAACAGTATGAGTAAAATGTACTGGATACTTTACACTATTAATTTTTTGTCTCCTGACTACCTTGCTCATTCACAATCCTGTATGTGCAACAAAGCCATAAGGATTAAGGGTATAAGACTAATTACATTTTCCATTTGACTGCCAAACCAGAACACTGAAAAAAATCCCCTCACCAAAATAAAAACAAGAAACCCCAAAGTATTAAATTTTAGAGTAGTATAATTCTCAGGTTGGGGAGAAAGGAAAGGTATCTGGCTAGTTCATTCCTGATGTCTCTCACCGCTCCCACTGGACTGCCCAATGTCTGCAGGTGTCTGAAAGCCATCCTGCCAAAGCTGTCCTTAGCTAGGAACCCTTGGATACTCATTCAGCCTTAGTGAGACATGAGAGAAAGTACATTCCCCAGAAGAGCTGTAAAGTGAATGGAAAGGGCAGCATCTGCCTCCATAGGCGCTCTTTTGAGGGACAGCCAAACGGGCGCATATGGCTAAGCAGTGCAACACTTTTAAAGGCAGAAGTCCACCCTTGTGAGGTGAGCAGGAAACCACAACAGCCAGGATGAGTCTGGCAACACAGGAAGAATGAGATGTCAGAACATCTCACTGTCTCTCCTTAGACAGTAACCTCTAACATCTATACGCAGAAACAAAAGAGGATATGGACCACTGGACGCCTGTGTAGCTACAAGGCCAGGTGACACCAGCCAGCCCACATCCATATTGCCTATGGTATTTCCCACTATAGCAAATTATGCTGGAGAGGTGATTGAAGCACTCCGAAACAGAGCCAGGGACTGAGCAGATGAGCAGGGCACAAGTGCCTGAGCTCACACCCTGGCCAGATGTGGACTGTAATCCACATTTCTCATTCTGTCAATGTCTCCATCACAAGGCTGCATGTTGTCATTGGTCTAGTGCACATTTAAATGCTGGAGAGTAACTCAGAATACCTTAAAACACAGTCACTAGGGTATTGTAAATATGAAAGAAAGAAGGGACTTTCATCCACCCTCATCACACTGTGTGAATTTTCTTGTCAGTGAATAGAAAGGGATCACTTTTACCTTGGCAACATTGCCAAGCCAGCCCACTGTGTCTTTGCTTCTATTTAGTGTCTGAAATGAAGGGATTTTGGAAGTGCATGTAAAGATATTTCAGAAAATGTAAGAGTGAACTGTTTTAACATTTCTACCATTATTGCCATTTTCACTGAGACCAAAACTTAGCAAATCCAGGGTGAATTTATCACATGATTGCAGCTGTTCCAACACTGCTTTTTTTTTGCCCCCCCCCCCCTTTTTTTTTTGGGGGGGGGGGTTGTCAAATATAAGATTCACTGAAAAAAAGAGAAAATTTAGCTGACATCTAGTCATATCATCAGCAGTGCATCATGGTTGACCTGCAGCAAGTGTGCTGATGACCATTTCACAAGAGCCCAGTCATGAAGGAAAGGGGCTGAAGCATACCCAGGTCTTGCCCCAGTGTGGAGTCAGTACAGAGATAGGATGTTCATTTGTATCCAGAAGCTCATGATCTCTCCCAGTCCATTTATTTGGTATCCTGCAGCACTGGGCCACAAGATGATGGGAGTGTTCAGGCTCTGGAGCACAGTGTCCCCCTTCTAGGTGTTTAGATGGCAATACTCAAGGCCAGATCTTTGAAGAGAGTTGTTGTGCAGCAAGAGCTGGAAAAGGCTCAGAGGTTTCTCTGTCTCCTTCTCTTGGGAGCTGCTTTGGAGCTGAAGCTCTTGTGCTTGGTACACACCTGAGCTGCACTTCAGTTGCTTTGGAGCCGTGATTGTGCCCCATCTTATGCCTCCCTGATCTTGACTTTGATCCTGAACCTCTGCATTGACTTTCTGGCTTCACCGTGGACTTGCCTCTTCACTGTGGATTTGCTGGGTGAATGCTGCTCTGTGTCTGATGCTGGTGGCTATCGCAGGCCTGCTCTGCATTTCTGGCTTGGGTGCAGTGGAGGAGTCCTGGATGGTGACAGTACTGCCTCTGCCCACCTTGCTGTGAATCTCAGCTCCCCTTCCCCTGCAGAGTGGTTGGCCCTTGCCTCTCCCTGGCAGGCAATGTCCTTGGCAGAGATTTTCAGCCTGTGTTTGATTTCCTACTCACTAGTTCAACTGCAGCTTATCTCAAAATGCCTGGAAGTCCCTATCTGAGTTCATTTGCCTTCGTAAAATGAATAATATTGAGTCAACTTCCTGAAGATGGCTGTCCACATCTCAATTGACATCTCATCTAATCAGAGTTAGCGCTTGTATTCTCAGACCCAAAATGCAAGCGTGGCTGATGATATGAAATCAATGAAATTATATCTGCCTACGTGGAAACAGACCCTCTGACCTCAAGTACTTATCTTCATAGATCTGACATGAGGCACAAAGGCTCAACAGTGGAAACTCATCTACTCATTGTATCATGCCTCTTACAGGAGCAAAGGGAAGACTCCAGTCTTTCTGCCTCATAGTCTGTGACTACTTGTCATACAGGGGATTATCTCTTAAAAAGAAAACAGAGGAAAGAATGAATTAATGAATAAATAAATCAGTGGAAGTATTTGTGAAAGTTAATACACAGATATAGATCCTGTAATACATAGCAGGACACCTAAGGGTTTCTTAGGAACGTAGCTGCTGTTACGCAGATGCCTTGTCTGTGTGAAATTCCATTATATTCTGTAAATACAAATTTAAGAGTAACCTTAGGTAGGAAAATTTAAATGTCAGGAGGGTTGAATTTACTGTCCAATGTCCTTGCCTTGTTTTTGATCTTTGGCAAACTGTTTACTGCTAATACTCTTCCCCCAGGACAAGACATTAAAGAACTGACCCAGTTTCTAGTCATCTGTTGGGCAGGACAGGAGATGACTGCTGACACTCTTAGCTTAAACTATAAAGTCTTTGAAGCAGAAGACACTCTTTTGGCTCTGCTTTGGCAAGCACCTGGTAATCTGAGGTTCTACAGCATTGTCATGTAAATTAAACATAATATTAAATTAACAAAACTCCTTCTTCACCCATCTAGAATTAAATCTCTATCCACCTCCACAGCAGGTGCAGAATGCAAATTTTGCTAAAAATTTTCCCTTTTGATAAAGGGAATCTTTTTCAGCAAAGCTGAAGTTAATCATAAGAAAGAACTATAGGTGAATGGAAATATCTTTATGGTAAAATAAGAGGTAGATAAGTGTGTTTAGAAATTAATCCAGTACTTCTAGTGTAGGTAAAGAGGAAAGTGAATCTTTTGCTAAAGAGGAAAGTTTTTCTTTTTAAAGGTGAGCTCTTCTACATAGAAATAAAAAATCTGTCCCTTACGATAACTTTTCTGAAGCAGTGAAATGTAAATACAAGAACATTAGGTTAGCAGATCATACCAATATACCAGGATCACAACTTCTGTTAGATTTCCTATGGACTGTGATTTTCCTCAGAAAATCATCCAGATAATTATGAATTTTAGAAGCTGTGCAGAGTTCCAGCTTACCTGTAATGCTCCAGTACAGCCATATATATAAGCCCAAACCTCACATACATAGTAAGGAGGTACAGAGAAAGGTTCAACTCAGAGGAACTCTCAATTTTACAAAGTTGCCTGAACTACTTTTGCCATTGTTGAGCTAAATCAAAGACACCAGGGATGAAGGACTCTGAGCAGCCCCTTCTGGTGCTCAGCAGGGCATCTCCCAAGGGGGTTGGTGCAGCCGCTGCGCATTGTTAGGCAGATGGAGAGGACACAGCATACGTCATGCACTGACCTCCTTCTGGAGGCATGATCAGCATCGCCCTGAAACAGTCTTCAAGAAAAATGGACCTGCAGAACTACGTTAGACAGAGTTGAGTGTGATAAAAGAGTCCTGCATCCGGGTCACAAGGACTTGGTGGGAATAAAGAAACTTTGCCCACCAGTCAGGTGATTTAAAGTGATCTAAATCAGGAACATGTTGTTGGGGTCATGGGACTTTGAGACATCATTCTCCTGATTGGATGTACTCTAAAATTTTGTTATTAACGTATGTATGTATGCTTAAAGTGAGATAAAATAACTGAAATCAAATGAAGCTGCTGAGAACAGTATAAGCAAAATTCATGCCAGTTACTGTGATTTGAGTCTTTGGTCTGGAAAGTTTCAAAACAAGTGAATAGTTACAACCCTATCCAGGAAAGTACTTACATGTACATTTATGTTGCATTGGTGTTAGCAGCTGTGAAGCAAGCGCTTAAAACCTAATGCATGCTCCAGAGCTTTACTGAATATGAATTGTGAAACTGAGGCTTTAGTTACAGTGAAAACCTTGGAAAGCCCAACTGTGAATCAGAATATGTGTAGACAATCTCCAGTGGGGGATAAATTCATGCCCTCTTTCTCATGTTAAATAGAAATTTATTCTACCCACTGACTAATTCAAAGGAGTGTCAAAAATTGGTCCAAACGGCCTAACACACCTGTCTCCACACCAGGATTTTCCAGGAAACATTTGTAAGAGCCAAAAAAATCTTAAGGTTTAAAGCAAATTTTGAATATATGAAGATAATAAATACATGTTAGAAGGGATCTTAGATCTACAGTTGTCATTCCTTAGTTGCATGAAAAATGCAGAAAACTTTTACATTTTTATAGAAACTTGATTGCAAAATTTCTTCCAAGCAAAAACCCCTCACTTTTATTCTAAAAAAACAAGGCAGTTCCCATTGCCTGAATTCAAACTAAACTTAAACATTAAAAAAAAAAAAAAATCAAGCCTGCCATTAAATAAAGGGTATATTTATTAAATGTGGGTGTTAGATAATCAGAATTCTAGAATGGGTACAAGCTGTGCTTTTTCATCCTAGACATTTACACCAACTGATTTCAGTTTTCTAGCAAGTAGGGAAAGAGTTCAGTCAAAAAAACCATTGTTTGGTGCAAAACTTGCACATTAAGGCATTTTTTAATTCAAGAATTTTTATATTTGCCATAGAGGAGGCAACACTTAAATGAAAACAGCAGAAATATCAACTTGAATAAGTTGTTAATGGCTGCTTTCCTTTTTTGCTAAAAAAAAAAGAAAAAAAAATATCCTTTTGTTATGTCATAATAATGATTACTTTCAAGGGCTGTCGTTTGACAGTCCCACACAGTGTAGGAGGGGTGAATGAAAGCTGCTGCTTCTGCCTTCAGGCTGAAGCACACAGCAGACTTGCACAAAAAGCAAGAGCTGAGAGGACGATATATAGCATTATCTCAGTCATTGCCTACCGATGCTCTGAGTTGTTCTTAGACCTGCTTTTATTTTTCAGGCGTTTTTAACAAAAGTAAGCTTCTATTGCCTTCTAACCCTAGTGAGTCGTATTTTGTGCATTTAACTTGCTTCAATTTGACCCGCATTTCAATAAACATGAGGCTTGAAGAATGATTATGTTGTTCAGGCAAAGATTAAAAAAAAAAAATTCTCCTGTTAGCCTGGACTTCTCCTCCCCTGCAGACAGCCTACACAAAACCATGGACACTATTATCACAGATAGTATTTAAATCTCAGTTACATTCTTGAGGCCTGACCGCCACTGCCACTGACTTACGGCAATTTACACAGATGACTCTCTGATCCCTTGCTGACAGGCTAATAGAGTCCATGACATCCTGCTCAGTGGTTCAGTTGGACTGAATTGCACCTGAAAACACAACATGTGGATGGATTTAAGTGTCAGTGTCCAGTCTTTCAGCAAAAGCTTGCACACACTTTTAATTTTATGCACATGAGCAAAGCCATGGTTTAATTTAGAGCAAAACTAAGTGCCTTAATTTGTTCTCCTACCATTTATACTGAGAGTATTTCTGTTAACTGATCCACTCCATTACTTATTTATGCTCTTAAAACATTGCTGTTACTATTTTTAAAAGCTTCAGTTTACGCTTACACAAAGGATGAGTCTGATCCAGCTCCCACAGAAGTCGCTATATCTGCATTACCACTGCTCTTATAGGTGAGTACTGAGATTTTACCAGTTGGATTTGGACAGGTTGAGGGTCAGCACACCTGGTTGTGTTCATGCTGCAGCCCTAACAGGACCTTTGTACCAGCCCTGTCACATCTATTCTCCAGCTTAGTTACCCTCTTCCCCACTGCCCACGTGAAGTACGTTGCCCTCTATCAGCAGTGCAGGACTTAGGGATTTGTATGGATCTTTTTTCTAACCATGAAATGCAGTGGAAGAGTGGAAAGCATGGTGGGTAAAGAAGGGTAAGTATGGCACCTGAGTGAGAACTTTAGCCTCTCCTTCTTGCAGCTCAATATTTTACAGATGGCAACAGTTCTCAGCCTTCTCCCTGACCAGCAGCCCAGAATATCCTCATCTTGGAGTTCTTTGATACATGGGACACAATCCAGCTGGAACACCATTTCTTTGCAGGGATGCTGGCAGGATGCATCCACCCTGCAACACCTCTAGGTTATAAGCACGCTGTGATGGGACCGTATCAGGCTGGAAACATGACATTAACTGCAATGGACTGAAAAACCTTTCTGTGCACAGGGCCACTGTCATGACCTGCGAAAAGCTGATTTTGTTTCTACTTCAACAGCGTGGTTCTTCCTGGCAATGGAGGCTGCTGTCACAGGGAGATGCAGGGTGGAAGGAGGACAGTGGATCGCCTGGTCAAGAAATGGGTGGCAAGACACTGTGGAAACAAACAAAATTAGAATCTTGGATAATCACTTTGGAAGAGCAAGACTATCCATTACCAGCACTGTCATGAAGATACCCCTACCTAGTGTCATCTATAGTCAGCACAGGATGCAGTACGACATACGTCATTGCTGACTGCAGACATGCCTTCCCAAAATGAGGGGACTTTGCAGACAAGCTGTGCAGCTTGTTGTGCCTGTGGGCTCACATGACTATTCAAATTAGAAAGAATATCACCATCTTTCCAGTGAATCACAGTGTTCCCACAGAAACATTAGACTTAGCAGCCAAGTCTATGATAGCCATGTAGTCTAAAGTTTATATAAAACAGTACAGCCTACATGAGACAGGGAGTGAATACAGCTCTTACCTGTGAGGTGGTGCTCGAGGGAAATAAAATCATTTCAACCATTCATTCCTGCTGTGTTTTCCATGTCTGTGTTTTTCAGATGGCTGAAAGGGAGCTGTCTGTGTTCCTGCAACAAAATCAGCAGCACCACTCTCAATAGCACCTACGTACCCGAGGCACGCTGGGACACTTAACGCTTTCTACAGACCTCTGAGCAAGTTAACCTGCAGGCACATGGCACTGGAGGATGGAGGGCTAGTTCATGCCCCAAAACCCATGTCAGTTGTGATCTACAGATATGTTGCCAGAAGACCCCAGGGGCTAATGTTACAAGTGGAGCTTATTGTGCCTGACTTATTTGGATTTCTCTCTGTGCAGATAACAGGCATAGGCTTCTTGTGTCCACTCTGTAGGATCTCCAAACACACCCCTCTGCCTAGTACCTGTCTTACCTTGTGTCCTAGTTTTGGCAGGGATAGAGTTAATTTTCCTTGTAGTAGCTGGTGTAGTGCTGTATTTTGGATTTAGGATGAGAATAATGTTGATAACACACTGATGTTTTAGTTGTTGCCAAGCAGTCAAGGACTTTTCAGCTTCTCATACTGGCCTGCCAGCAAGAAGGCAGGGGGTGCCCAAGAAGCTGGAAGNCCAGGGGTCTTGCGTGGTACCTAGAGGTCTTGCAAAGCATCAGCTTTGATGTGATGGCGTTTGTCTTCCCAAGTAACTGTTACATGTGATGGAGCCCAGCTTTCCTGGAGACGGCTGAACGCCTGCCTGCCCATGGGAAGTGGGGAATGAATTCCTTGNTCCCCCATCCCATTGGGGGGGAGTAAGTGAGCATCTGTGTGGTGCTTAGTTGCCAGCCGGGGCTAAACCACAACAACTTGTTTGATTGTGGTTCGTGGGGTTTTGTTTGTTTGTTTGTTTGGTTGGTTTTTTTTTTTTGGTTTTTTTTTTTTTTTTAATTCTCCTTACCTTCTTCTTTATTAGGATGTCCTCTATGCAGAGTGCAGCCATCCTATCTTTCTACTTTGAGAGCAACCCCAATCCAGAACCACACAGTTTTCAGACCTTTTCACAGGGCAATATTCCGAGGATTCTGCTCCATCCCTGCTGGGATCTCTGCAGAACACAGTGGTGGAGTCTGCTGGAAGAGACAGGATGCCTAAAGAGATGTGGTCTTCTGTGTCTGATTTTCCAGTTCCTGAACCTTTACCTCTGTTTTGGACAGCCAAACTTGGTGAAGTCTGGAGATGCTACCCCAACTCACAGCTGCTGCCCTGCTACACTGGTATTCTGACTTTGATGGCATTAGTGCAAAGTAACTCTAGTCAGACATTTTTAGACTGACGGGTGCTAGTCTGAAACAGATATGTATAAATCTACAGGTGGAAATCTGTACTGTAATATCAGAGAACTAGAAAAATTTCACATAAAAGAAACTTGGATGACCACATGACTGACATGGATGTCAAACAAAATAGACTAGGAACATCCAAAGTGGAAAAGAAAACACTGAGGCAGGACATAATATTAAACATGTTAAAGGAACATAACATGAAACTATGCATATAAAATAATAGTCTTAAATATATAATTCTAAAATGATGCAGAAATGGTGAATAAGGAATTTCTTACAATAACAGAACCACTCAGCACCAAATGAAACTGTCAGGTAACCTAGACAGAGAAATTAAGCTCTTTCATTTTACTACAATGTCTAATCTGCCATTGTTGACACTTCAAAATTGAGAGAGATGATGCATAAGAAAATCAGCCTTTACAGCTAAAAATTGTCACAGGAATGGGCAACTGAAAATGACCTTAAGAAAGAGTGTGCGAGGCATCTTTACTGTCTTTTGTAAGATGTGGCATGAAAACCAGGCAAGGTATTTTTCACCATTATTTAATACAAGGTATCTTCATCTTCAGAGAATCAGTATTCTCTTCTCTGCATGTGCTGCTAGTCACATTAGTTAAGTCATTAGTCCCCAAACAACTACTTCATTAAATAATATTGATGATACCTACAAAAGGAACTGCACAAGTCACCCTCTGGCACAGAAACAAGCTGTGCACTGGCTGCTGTAAAGGCACATGCAATAGAAGTTTTTCATCCTGCTCCCAGCACTCCCAGCAAAAGGTGGACATTCCCGTTCAGCTTGCTGAACGCCCAGTTGACACGGGAGGGACAGACCCTCTGTCACAGAGGGCTCAAGCTTTACCAACTGGCAAAAGGTACTGAAAGCAGAGAGTGGGAGAGATTTAAGGAAAAAAAAAAAGTGATGTTATCTGATAAAGCTCTGAAGAATCATTTGACAACAAAGGCCAGAGAACCTGAATTATTTTGAATTGGGACAGCATATGGTCTTTTTACACACAGAGTGATGTAACACTGTGAAATGTCATATCTTTATTATTATTAATCTGGTATTTATGTCAGCACAAACTGGTTATACCAAAATCATCAGAAAAAAATGCAATACAAAAATGATACTTACATTCTTATTACTCTTCAGTATGTCATAACAGAAAAGTAATTTCAGGGAGTACATAATAAGGAAATTCTATCAAAGTATACAATAAAATAATCTCTTTTACACTTTGGGGACTGTAAATAGCTCTCAAAATAAAGCTGCCAAGCTTCTGGATGTCAGTGAAAAATCTATAATAGCTCAAGCTAAGTGAAATATTCCAATTGCATTACACTGGTAGAACTTTGAATCTTGCTGTCAGAAGTCTGTAATGGAGTAACAGCCTCATCAGCCACCTATCAGACATGTACTATTCCTTATTAGAGGCATATATCTTACCTTATATATATAACCATGGTTAGAGCAGAGCAATGTAAAGCACAGTCACTATGGGAAATAATCCCCCTCCCTTTCACTAACTACAGAAATGAGTCTTTGATGGAGCCATGGGTAGTAAGTGATAAAGACAACAGAGATTTTTCTAGGTATCCTAAAGATGGAAAGAAAAGGCATAGACTCTACCTAGAAATGGAGAATAGGATATCAGTTTCAGTATCTGGAATGAAGGTAATTACAGCACAACAATGGCAGAGTTTGTTGAGTGAAAAAAAACAGTGGAAAGTGAAGTGGTAAATGCTAAAAATGATCATGTGTATGACAATAAACGTAGAGCACTTGCTATGGAGTGAAAGCCCTCATTCAGTTAAAAGAGGAAATAGAAGTAAGGCATTGTCAGCAGGAAAGAGAAGACCAAGCTTCATCACTTTGGCTGGCTTTGATACATTTTTCCTCCTTCACTGGCAGGTACGATCAGTCTTATTATACAGAGATGAAGGCACCAAAGGTAAAAGTGTGCCCTCTTTCACAATCAATAAATTTACTGACTTCAGTAAAATCAGATATTACCCAGGGTGAAGGCATGAGAACCAGACTGTTTCTTGCTTTTTTTTTAAACCCATGATGTTACAGCTAAATTAATTTTAAGTTTAGTAGACAAAACACAGGGCAATTTCATTTAAGTTGGATTGTAATGCAAGGTATGAAAGCTCTGTAAGCATTATAACTATTGCATGTTCTGTCTCTGCCCTAGGTGAAAACAGGCAGTGGACCTTTTCCCCCTCAGATTACAGAGGATAAAACTAGCTGAATACCACATCTTGCATCTGTTATCATGAAATATTTAACATGTTGCTTGCAGAACTTTTTTTATGAGAAACAAAATAAATGCAGTATGAAATTGATCTTTTCACAGACATCTTTTTCACCTGTAATGACTTCAAATCCTTTAAAGATATTGAAAGAGAATTGAGGACTGCTTTTTTGCTGTGGGTTTGGATTTTAGGGGTTTGATTTGTTTGGGAATTTTTACCTACACTAAAAGACTTACAGGAAACAAGTTGTCTGATCCTAACATCCTTGTGACTACTCTCACAGATAATTCTAAGATAAGACTTGTATTGTAGGCAAGGGAGTGCTTGTTACTTCTAAAACTTCAGATTATTCTTCATTTCTCATGGAGAAGCATCAAGATTTTGCTAGCATAAAATATTACATACCAGACTGTCCTGGTTTCAGCTGAGATGGAGATAATTTTCTTTCTAGCAGCTGGTATAGTGCTGTGTTTTGGATTTAGTCTGAGAATAATATTGATAACACACCGATGTTTTTAGTTGTTGCTAGGTAGTTGCAGTGTCTACACTAAGTCAAGGACTTTCAGCTTCCCACACCCTACCAGGTGCAGAAGAAGCTGGGAGAGCACAGCCAGGAGAGCTGACCCAGACTGGACAAAGGGATATTCCCCACCATAGAACATCATACTCTGGATAGAACTGGGGAAGCTAGCTGGGCAGTGGGATCACTGCTTGGAAACAGACTGGGCATTGGGTTGGGGTTTTCTGCAGTGGTGAGCAATAGCATTTGTGCATTCTGGTTGTTTTTTTTTAATTATTATTATTATTAATCTTTCATTATCATATTAAACTGTCTTTATCTCAACCCGCAAATTTTTTTCCATTCTCCTCCCTGTCCCACTGGTGGGGAGGAGTGAGTGAGCGGCTGCATGGTGCTCAGTTGCCAGCTGGGGTTAAACCGTGACACGGAGGTAGGACTTAAATATATTGTTTTTCCCAGTAATCTTTAACTTGACCTCTGGTAATTAGCCACCGTTACTCACAACCCAGAGAAACTGAGGATATTATCTAAAAAAGAAAGATAGTGGCCTTAGAAAATGCTTCAGAGACCTTACTTCAGAATTCTGTTTGGAAATAGTTCGCTAGTATAGAGTTTTTCTGTTCATATAATATTTTTATTGTACAAGTCTGACAATAAAAAAATTGCTTTAGTAAAAATAAATAATAGTTTTTCCATGTAGGATTTAATGTTAGTGAATACTGCTTCATTGTGAGACTGTAGGTCTCTAATATTTTTGTTTTATCTTAAGTTCCATTTTCAAAGAAATACACATCTACCTAAAAGCTGTCTTGCATAAAACTTAAATAATATTGCAGTATTGAAGCTATCTGGAGAAAGTGTAATTCAGTTATCTTTTTACTATTAGTCCACTATTTTGTTCCAATTTTTAATTTTAGTTTCTCTCATTTTACACTCTTTTATGCAGATCAAGGCCACTGCCAAATCTGTGGCAGACTTGCACTGATGTTCCTGGTGGGATTCAGTAAGAAAAGCTTAGCACGAAGACAATCCACAGTCCATGGAAGCAAAAAGTATTTTTGAGTCCTCAGAGGCTTTTATGACAAACCCCAAAGATATATATAGCATTTCTTTTTAATTAGAAACCTGGGATATCACTCTGAGACTATAAGGCTAGTACCTAAGCCAAAGCAAGTTGATGTGACTTCTTTGATGATGAAGCTGTTTCTATCAAAGATGATCTCTGTATTCACACTTTCCATAGTGCATGATGTCACCAGAACAAGTTTAAGTATTTTAACTTCTTATGTTGATCACAGGTTAGGTAATTGTTCTTCTTTTGTCTCTCTTTTACATATACATATTAGTAATTTCTATTTAAAGAGTCCTATGTAGAAAGTAAGTGAAGAAAAGTTTTGCACAGGAGGAGGGATTTCCTCTAGGGATTATTTCTCTCCAAGTAAAAAGAGACTTTAAATATGGAAATAAACCCAGTCTGGGACAGGCAGAAAGAGGTAAAAGACTGAGAAAGAAATGATATTTTACTTTTGAAAGGACAGTCAGATAATAGTGAGGGAACAAGAAACGGTGACGTGTCACCATCATTGTCACATCTCCCACCATTTTTAAGTTTTACGGATTTTTCAGTGAAAAAGAAAGAGGGAGTAACCCAAGGCATGCTTAGACTTTATTCAAAAAGTCACTAAAGTGCAAGTCCATTAAAATTGCCATACTTGAAACATCATGAATGTAATTCAAACTGTTCCGAGCCTGCTGCAAAACCATTTAAACACACTTAAGCAAATTATACTTCAAAACCTTTATTGGTGCTCCCTAGCAACAGTAATAATTGACTAACATAAAATAAACTCACTGCAAAATCTTAATAAACCAGGGTGTTATTTAAATACAAAAGAAATTTCAGGTAAAACTCTAGAAGAGCATGCTAGTCAATAATACAATAGAACAACTTGTTTCATTGAAGTCACTAATACTGGGCAGCTTATAATGGAAAATACATATAGAATCATAGAATCATAGAATATCTCAAGTTGGAAGGGAGCCATAAGGATCATTGAGTCTAACTCCCATACATGTATATAAATCATCTGTACATTCAGTAAGTTAAAACGTGTGCTACAATGAATCAATTCACCTCTGTTTCAAATGTAGCTCAGACATCAGAATCTCACTGATTTATTCTGGTACATTTGATTACCTTTGAGACTGTTTGGATTCGGACTTTATCTAGCAACACAACTGCTCAAATTTAGGTCAATATTAAGATCCTCCCCCACTGGCATTCTCCCCTCACTGTCCCCACAGCAGGGAGAAGCGACATAGGTCTTTGCGAGCTGATGAACGAGCCATCAAAGATACCACCTCAGGATTCGATCAGGTGTCCATTTTATTTAGATAATGGAAAAGATGACAAACAGTTTGATGTTGGAGGGATTTGCTGGAAAAGTGCTTAGAGATATAACAAAAGAACTGATTTCAAGATGTCTACTGAAGTGGTAAAAGTATTCATTTTGAAAATGTTTGTTTATTATGCTATTTATGTCTAGACTAAAATATTTAACTCTAAAGCCCAATAATACAACTGGATTTTAACACTCTCCTTGTAATCCTTGTTTTTACTATAGATTTTAATTGTGAAAGGATCTTAATTTTATCCTGTTGCCCTTTAATTTTATTCACTAAAAAGCTTTTCGTAGCCCACTTTTTTGGGCTCCCCATCCTATTGTAGCACTCCTAGAGCTGTGGTGAGAGCTAGCTTCAGTGGCAGCCTGGGGGAATGGCCAGAAACTCTGCCAGGAGAGCTTAAATATCAGCATAAGGCACCCAGTCCTCAGGGTGAGAAAAGAGGCTTCTTCCTCAGCTTCTAAAACAGATCCACTTTTTTGTCTCATCTCCAGGCTTCTGAGAAAATGTCCCATTTTTTAATGTGACTTCTAACTACATCCATGGTTTCTTGTCTGTTGATACCAAATCAGCTTGCTTTAGATCAACTCATGGTACAGATATGATAGCTAGGTGTGAAGACACAACTACATTTCCTTTTGATTAGCCAGAACACACTGTACAGTTTTCAGCTGCATGAAGACAGATACCTGGTCCATCAGAACATATGATGGGATGAAGTTATCCCTTCAGAGTTTTTATAGGAGTTTGAAATGGCAGAGTGAACTTGTACTAATTGAGTGCTGTGCATGATGTGAAGTCAGCATCTCAGATCTTGTATTTCAAAACCTAAAATTGAATTTACACTGTTGAAAAACCACAGCCTTGGTGACCCCTGAAACATAGGCCAGATGTTGGGAAAGAATCCAGTTGCTTTACACCTGCATAAAGCACAGGTTAGCACTGAGAACATCCCAAATAAAGCTCATGCTAGAAAAGAAGAGGGCTGGTTTGTACACTATACCTTGAGTATCTTTTCCTTGCTGTTGTGCAATGCACATCAATATTGTGCAGATGTCCGTGAAAGTCCCTGTACCATAACCATATCTGAGACTACCCATTTGTAGACAGGTCCACATGAGGTCCAGATGTGATGTTAAGCATATAAGCATCACTTTGCAGGACTGGATCCTGTACGATGCACTAGTAAGTAATGGGGACATTATGAAGAGTGAGGGAAACAGACTATGGAATAGATGCAAGTTATAAAGAATCAATATTGTGAATTTAGCAAAAATATATGCAGGTGGTTTCATATTATCAGTTATAATGTCATTATAATATCATTGGCTAGAACACACACATGCATTCATTGTAACAGAAGGAGCTGGGAGAACAGGACACAGTCATCCCAAGATGGAGACTCAGGGGTGTTTCTGCCTCCTGTGGCTGGGAATAGAGACACACAGACTACCAGGCTGTGTGAATGGAGGTACAAGGACTGATACATCCCTGTTCATGTCCAATAGAATATTTATTCCTGGTTATAGTGATTTGGAAGTGATTGCAAAATTTATATTAAAAACATTCTGATTTGGGGCTCCTGAAAAATCTATTTATTTAGTCTTGAGGTTTGTAGTGAATTGTGTTTAAAATTAATTCAGAAAAAAACTTGTTATTTCTATAGAAAAGAAATGTGGCAAAGGCCGGGGTTTCATCAGATATTTTCCTTCACATCCACATTTTGACCTGTTTGACTATTCATTTAGAATTCCCAGGCCTTTTTATTATTTGTGTAATCCTGTATGGAAGCTGCTATCTCCAGGTTATGAATTTATTATCTTAGGCTGCACAAAAGGGCCATAAGATAACCTCCTCCCCTACCATTCTGTTACGGCTGATAGTGACTTTAAACATTCTAATAGTGGAAATGATCAGAGCTTGACTAAGCCAGCTGCTAGGTTTTAAAGAGTATATACTAATACTGCAACAACCCAGAGCCGGGAATGGAAGAGGAAAAGAGAATAGCTGATGGGGAGGGGAGGGAGGAGAAAGCAGGGGAAAAGGCAGGCAGAAAATCCTTTTAATACAGTGCTACACTTTGGAAAATCAACCAAAGTCTAGAATGAAAAAAAAAAAAAAAGGAAAATTCAAAGCGACTCTAAAATGTGAAGCTATTTCAAGCCCAACAGTGCCTTGGAAGGCATTCCAACATGACTCGCGCCGACAGTGACTAAGGCAGGACTAGCTGTAAGCTTCCCTGCAGCTACATTTGTACTGTATCGTATGCTTCAAGGTCAGCTGTGAGTGTCACAAAGTGCACGTGTCTCCTTCAAACAATGCACCCTGGTTTATAACTTACTGCACACATTTTTTATTTATCTCTCTGCAAATGAGAGAGATGGTTATGGCAGAAGAAAATTGTTCAGCAGCAGTGAAGGTCAGGAGCTGAACAGATTTGTTTAACAAACCATCTCAGTACCATCGTTTTAATCCTCTGAGAGAGGAACAGAGCAGAAGTGCTGTTAAAATTCAGGCTACTTCATTATTAATTTGCCTTTTTTCCTCCCTATTAACTCATATACTATAATACCTTCCACCTCTTAGCAACAGCCCCGGGCAAAGCCAGGGTCTGGCCTTAAGCAAGAGACATGTACTTGTCTTGCAGGGCTCCCTAACATGATGAGGCCATGGAGCCTCCAGCTGAAGGAAACAACCACACATTCCCCATCACCTTGTCTCCTGCCACCCTAACAAACCCTACAGGGAAATGCAGGATGTACCCGCAGTAATAAATCCATTTTCCATTTCAAACTTGGCAACTGCCCACTGTGTTTACATGGACATGTGTATGCAGATGGACGCTCAACCTCATCTAACCAACTCTGGAGGAGAGTAACATGGCTTTAGTACAGTGCAGTCCCATCTGCAGATTTGGTGCAAGTGCAACTGGTTGTGCAACACAAAACAACTGCTGACAGGACTAGATGAAAAACATTTGGGCAATAGGATTGCAGGTGTTAAATTTATTCATCAGTCCCCAGAGTAGATCTAAGAACATAATAACATGTACAATGTGTACATACATCCAACCTGAGAAATCAGTAAAATACCTCAATTACAGCACTGAGCAAAACTGACAAGAAAGTTAAAGAAGCACTGTTATAAATAGCTAATAGTAAAGCAACACACTGATTAGGTCTATCTAGTGCACCCGCCAGTACATGTGAACTAAGAATATCTGAAGCTTGACACTAAAACACTGAATTCTGATGAGTGTGGTAATGGAGGCCTGGCAGAAAATGAGACAGCAGAAGTCCCTCAGTGTTAATGGGCTTTCTTGGTGAGGGTCTTGGTTTGCAGGTGCTAAGGGCTCCTGAGAAGGACAAATGGAGCAGCCTCTGGGGGTAAGATTTCTGCTCCACTGATTTCTGATGCTTTTCTGGTGAAGTCTTCCCAAGAAGCGTGGCCTTTCCTCACTTCAGCTGCCTGCTCTATCCACCTGCAAAGTCTGCCTCAAGACTGAGGACACTTCTCCAAGCAGGCTCTTATCCTCAAGGCAGCCATCCAGACACACATAAGTATTAGACCTCACACCCTGCGAGTATATTTCTTTGCCATCCATCTTTCCCTGTTTCATTTTTTTTACCCATCCTGAAGGAACTGGACCCCAACATTTTCTTGCAGCTCAGAGACAGATAGGCATGTCAGGGTGGGAACCTGGTCTCTCACCACACAGAACTAGGCGCTTACGTGATGCATGAGGTGTGGTACTCACTGTCCAAAACCTCCTCCTCAGCTCATGCACCTGCTTTTTCCTTGTGAGTGCTGAAAAAAGGGTGCTGTCACTGACACCCTCTATGCTATACAATGCCCTAATGTTAGACTGCTCACTTCTGCGATGGATAGATATCAGACTCAGGAACTCTGAGAGTCGTGTCTTCTGCCTGCTGGGAAAAAGCTGCAGCCACCAACAAAGAGCATCTCCTCCTCCCTCATCTTTGCACCGGCACACAAGCTATCTTGCAGCAAACTTGCAGAAAATGTTTCCAAAGTTAACAGAAAATATGGTTACCTTTCCAGAACAAGCTATTTCTACTTTTTCCTCAGGCATATTGTAAGATCTGTACACCAAAGATCATGTTACAGGCTAGAAAGGATTGAGAAGCTGAAATCACATATTTTTGTTCAAGAAACCTGAAATGAACTCTTACAACCACTCTCTAGTTTATAGTAATGGATTCACTTAAAAGCGTGAGTATTATTGTTATTTTTCCAATGTTTTTACTCAATTACTGCTTTTGATTTAGTTCTCTGATTTCTTACTAGTCATCACACCTGATGGTGACTTCAAATATTTTCAAGAAGTTGAATTTCACTCTATTATCTTTATTAACCAAACTTCTGACTACTACATTGGCAGCAGTCATGTAGGACTGATGAAAAAGTAAGAGGCATAAATCTTTCTAAAACTAGTCCCAGGATGAAAACTCTTTCCTGGGGACTGTTGTAAGCTGGTTTTTATGCCTTGTTAGAAAAGGTGCCATGGCCTTTTGACACAAAAAGAGTCTCATTAAAATTCAGATATCAGTGAACTCTCTTGATCAGGACTGATTTCTATTTTATTGTGTTGTGCTGAATTGAGAAAAAAAGAAGCAGTATTGGACTAAACTAGCCAAGGGTTATTCATTTAAGTACAATAATATCTACTCAATCAAGAGACCTCACAGAACAGCTTTTTGTTCTAAGATATATACCTGGTTAAAGGTTTCAAACCAATTCCTATTCAAATCAATGAGACCTTTCTCCACCAACTTCAATGGTTGTTGATTAAGCCTGCAGAGAGGATACTCTTTCATATATGAAAGTGTTCTCAGATCACTCTGGTTTTTTTGAGGTAAATTACTAGTTCAAATAGGAGAAGGAGCAGCCTGAGACAAGACATGTCCCTCAGGCCATCCGTCAAGATTTCTGGGGTAGGAAATTTGCAAAGAGTTAGATGTAAGGAGTTATTTTAAAGACCCATTTATTTAAGCCAGTGTACTTAGCTGTGAATATTAGGTGTGCACATAAGTGTCCACAGAAAAACCAGAAAGTTGGGCTCTTATCTGTGTTTGAGAGTGCATTTAAATAAAGAAATACTGTGGGCTAATATATAAGAGCAGAGCTCTGAAGAATTATGATTTTTTTTTTTCCACAATTGCTGGTGAAATGAAGTACCACTAGAGAACTATCACACTAAATTTACCCCAAAGTCTCGTTAACTCCTGTAAGAATGATTGAAAAATAGTCTATTTTAAGGAATATTTGAAGAGTTTTGTAGGGACAGTAAAACAATTTATCTGAGCAGAACTACATTGATAGAGTCATTATTAGAAAAGAAAGAAAGTACCAATGGCTCTTTAGTGCCACAGAGACTGCATATGCAACACATTTACAGGTGTCACAATAAACTGGGATTGCTTTCACAATTAAGTAGCATTGTGGCCGTTTAAAACTATTGTTTTGTTGCATTAATTTCCCTTAAAAATTTTCTTAGTGAAATAGATGAAGTAGAATTCAAATAATGAAACATTTCAAAAAATTAACAAAAACCTAACCCATAAATATTTAAAAGCAGTTAGGAAGCTAATCATGGTAAGAGACATGCATCTAGAAACAAGATCCATCTGTATATTGACAACTATGATTGTAAGTAGTGTAAGCTTAAAGACTGTGTCTAACTTTCAAAATGACTTTAACTTAAAAAATTTAATGGAGCTGAGTCTTTATACTTAGTTGGTTTAATTAATAACTTCTGGTGACTTAAGGATCTGGTCTGTATGTCCATCCCCTTCAAAAATATGCAAGTCTTTCAATGCTTAAAAATTTTATTTTTTTTTTTTTAAAGGAGTATTTAAATTCTAAACCAGTTAGAGGCCAAAATGTAGCATTTATGATCTAAACTAGCTAAAGTAAAATCTATCTGAATTTACAGGAAGGTCAGAGGAGATAGGAGATGGAAGCTCCAAGTATGGCTGGCTTAAATTACTGGAGAACCACATTGTCCAGGAGGTAACTCAGACATTCAAAAGCTGTATTCAAAGAGCAAAATTTGGACATACAATCAACATATCCATAGCCAAGAACATTTTAACTGTTAGTGTACTGCCAACAATAGCAAAAAGGGAGCAGTGGAGAGGGCAGCTAGCAAACTTTTTAGCTATCATTAAAACGTGAGTTCTTATTGCCTTTTGCATGGGCTGGTAGGCAGCCTGCTCCTGATTTCACAGCATTTGACAACTTGAGGAATAGCAAGTGAGTCTTGGTGAGTTTGAAAACTGAAGGTTTTCCTGTAAATGAGCTTAGCAGGAAAGAGAAGAAAAATCATAATGAAGGCCATCTTTAAGAACTCAAGTATGAAACTTCTGTCTGTCATATGTGAGACCATTTACATTTCAAATAGACTGGAGGTGGAATTCCTGTGTCTGTACTCATCCGAGCAGGGCAGGTGGATTTCAGACCACCGAGGGGGGAATTAATGGATGTTTAAGTTTGGCAGTGTAAGTGATTAGCTGGTTTGGTTTCTCAAAGGGATGTGGAAGGGAAATGATCAGCAGCAGCCTCAGTAGCCTGAGTTATGAGCTGTTAACTGATATGAAATTCAACCCAATTTGATACCTTAAGTCTGTGTCCTAACTCTAAACTTGTGCTGCTGGATTCCTTCCAGTTATATTACTTCTGCAAAAGCCAGAAGCCTGTATTTCTACTACAAAGTCATTGTGTCACTGAACATGTGAACCAGGTTGCAACCTACCAATGTGGAGCTTGAAGCTGATGGTAGTCAGTGTGACCGTGACAGTATGTGATAGTCATCGCCTTTAATAATGTCAGCTGGTCTTCCTAGAACTCACAGCTTCTGTCAAAACACCCTAATCACTGGGCTATACTCTCTCTTTGTCACTTGATTTCTCTACTTCCATTGAGTGCTACATTCTTTCCTGCACTTTGACACGACAGTAAGAAGTTAAGTAGAAGATGTCATGACGTAGCTTTTTGCTTCGTTGTTTGGGCATATTCCTCGGAGAGAAATTTGGAGTTGGATTTGTCAACATAAAAGATAATTTAACTGAGGTTTCACATGTGATGGGAAGCTTCTACTACCACTAGGTACTAGAAAACTCATAAAATTACAAGAAATTAGCTATTACTATATTTTTGCCATGATGCTATACAGGCTGCCAGTACATCCACTGGTACACCTACACTATGTGCCTCTGACAAGCTCCTAGATCCCAAGAGGGATTACAAGGAATGAGGAATCTAACCATTAGGACCAGGTGGATCTGGGCATATGTGAAGAAAGAACACCTTAGGCAGTTTTCAGATTGAAATGAAGAATTATTGGCATTCTTCTGTGTAAGCAGTTAATGAGTGGGAGGATTTCAGATTGCAATTCTGGACTTTGGATCTGCAGTCCACCTAAATCCTATTCTGTATTTGGCCTGTAATTGCTAAATAGCACATATCTTTGTGTATTTTCTTTCTCTAGCTGATCTTTCTTAATTCAGACCATATCCAGTTTTTGAATGAGTATCAAATGGCATAATGTTAATGTATCCCACCATTGTGCATGCTCATGCTTTTGAATGGAGAGTTAATTTGAACACTGAATATCTTAAAGAATGCCAAGGAAGTCTTGCATAATGCCAGCTTCCAGAGAATTAGTGGGGTATGGTGAGAAGAAACATTCTTGGCATCTCACAGTTTTGATCCCCTTGGCTAAGCTCTGTTTGCTTTTAACCATTTCTTAGAAAATGTAAATCTTTCACTTGCCTGACAAAATAAACAGAAATTACTAGTAACCTTTAGTTAAATATAGCACATATGCATTCCTAAAATTTTCATACTTAGTCTTATTAATTTTGTCTACCCAACATACCTATCAGAACGAATTCTAAAGTTGAAAGCATCATTCCTGTTATTGCATATATTATTAGAGTGCCTATGGGCATATCAGCCCAGCATTTTTAGAGTGCACAGTGCTGCACAAAGAGAAAATGAGAATACAATCCTTGTTTCAGAAAGACTGCTATCTAGGTAAAACAGAAAAAACCCAAATCTTACAGTAGATTAATACAGATAAGTCAGCACAAAACTCATTACTAACTTTTTTTTGTGTGTGTGTGTTTCTGCAGATCCAGAATTGTTCCCTAGTCTTTTGCCTGTCTTTCTGAGTGCACACTTTAAAATGTAAGGCCTCAGTATCCTTACCTGCTTGCAATAAAGATTTTCAATCCGCCATTCTTACCCCAGGATTAGAAAAAGAACATCCAAACAATGACCAAGTATTATTGTCAGGCAATTGACAAATTGAGATGAATATCATTCTTGAAACTTTTCTTTTTAAATTTTAAAATTCTGAATATAAACCAAAAAAGAGCTGATCTAAGCATCAATGAAAGTTAAAAGAACAAACAACACACTCCTATATCTAAAGCCACCTAGTTTGCTTCATGACAGGTTAAACTGGAGAGGCTTGAGTTAAAAAAGGAAAATAGATGCAATTGACCTTCTCTAAGCAAGAATAACTTAATCTCTCTTAGCTTCACAAAATATATAGTATCTCCTCAGGTGTCTCAGCACCAGTTCCTCAATATTCCATGTTCTTTGTACAAGGCCTGTGTGTAAACTCTTCTGTATAAAGCATCACCATTAAGCAGTTAGATGTTTACCTGACTTAGAGGATGTTTATATTGCTTGTTCAGCTCCATGGCTGGTGTAGCAAGCCTTCTGACTGTCAACTGGTTTGGATATTCGGATACACATTTTGGGTGCAAGGCAGTAGGCGCTGGATTCTTGCAGAAGCAGCACTGTTTGCTCCCACCTCCCCAGGGGAACTGTCACCTGTCACTCTGCTCCTGTCCAAATTAAATGGCTGAATTCAAACCACCTGTGCCTATAAATAACTATGCCTTAAGCTCCCCTGCTGACTTTGCATTAGAAGAAATGAAGTTCAAAGGTGTCAATGTGGAGATGGCAAACAGGGGAAATACTTTTCATACTTTTCAGCCGGTGGAAGTTGTGTACTGAGACTGTTCACTGCCTGTGGCATTGCAGCCCATCACCAGACAATCCTAACCTGCTGTCTTTGCCACAATCATATTCAGCAACTACAGATGCACCAGGCAATATAAGCAGGTTTTGGTAAAACTCTGGAGACAAGGGTAAATACCCATCCAAATTTAGTCTGTAAGAATTGTACTTGGGCTTCATGGTCCTCAAATCCTACTCCCTCTGGTTGACTCATGGAGAACTGGTGCAACAGATATTGTACAGTCAATCCTTCACTAGACAGAAACAATGGATCATGCTGCTCACAAAAATTCTCCTTGTCCATCTAGACGCAATACTGAATGCAGAGAAAATCTTTCCCTACAAGAGATGAAAGAGAAAGAGCCAGAGAAAGAGAAAGTGACCCTGACAGTACCCTCAGGGAAGGAAGAGTAGAGGAAACTCAGCATGGAAGGACCAAAGTGGAAAGAGAGATGGTAAGTGGAGAGAAGCCTTCATTCTCACATTTTCAAGGATCTAAATGGTTATTCTCCCTTCCTTAAAATTAATCTCTAAGCTTATTCTCCCATGTCAATCTAACAGCTCCTGAAGCTGAAATTGAAAACCATTCCAGACTCAAGCGTTATATGCCATTTTGAGTCCTCTCTGACATATATCATATATATCACATGCATCATTCATCTTGATTTTGCCAGCAATTTATTTAGTGTTCTTACCCCCTTCTTATTTGAACAGGACGTCACTGTTTTATTTGCCATCTGTGAGCTCCATATGGTCACAGCTAATGAAAGCAAGTAGTCTAAAAAAGATGACACCATTAAATAACCTTTGTTTGATTAAATACACAGTCTACTTCTTTTAGACTATCCTTGCCATCACTAAATGTCAACATAGATAGTCTTCTTGCATTATCGAAAGACCACAGGGTCTGGGATAGCTGAAAAAAATGTTGACTGTCAAGTTACACCTCCAGTGAAATTTGCTAAAAACTCTCCAAAGTTAAAGCCTTTTCCTTCAGATAAGACACGTTCATATTGCAGCTTTCCCTAAATCTCCAGCTTCATCAGAAACAAAAAGGAAGCTGATGGGCCATCACATTTTTTGTCTGCTAGCCTTAGACACTTGGACCCCTCAATCCAGTCTCTGATTCTGTGATCTCGTTTATAAACCCACTCATCTTGGTGGGATGAGCAGCATGGGAGTGCCCTGGTGTGCTCTCAGGTGCCACCAACACCACTGCATATCCGAGCACTTCAGAGAAATGAGCAACAACAAAATCAGTTGCATGTCCCTCTCCCTTGTCTGTCTTATCAGCATCCTTCGCATTCAGTAGACAATAAAATATTCTTAGGCCTATATCTGTAGCAATGAGGCCTTTCAGGCCCATGCACTCTGCCTTCCCCAGAGGAAGTCTTAGTGACCAGAATAGCATCTGCAAGGTGTTCCAGTGGAGCTCTCTGAGAAAGCTGCTTTTTATGAAAACTCTTGAGAGAAGAGGCCAGGATTTGCTTTTGATATATTTTTACACTTTAGGGATATAACTAAGGCTGGCTTACATCTGTGAAACCCCATTAAAGCTCTGGCAGCCAGAGTCAGGACCTTCTAAGCCAGTGGGTTTCCAAGTTTGATTTTTATAAATGAAGTTGGAATGGATGCCAGCTTTATGTGGCTACAGCACTGCTACTGTACACATGAATAGTGGTTTTAATGATTTGTTAAAATCCCTAGGGTGTTGGATGAGGTTTTAAATATTGTTTTAAAATACATTAAATGAAAATAATTAAATAATATATTGCTTTTACAATGCAACTAAAAAGGCTATGTAATTAGAATGAGGGGTAATATACAATATTTAATTGTGGCCCTGGTGTTCTTTATAATGAAGTTTGAGTAATTAGCGGGATGATGACTGAGTACTTATTACTTAGTATGAGGTTTGTGTTCCATTACACAAAACATCAATCACTGTTTCCCCATGACAGCTGTTATGGCAGTCTCTCTTTTTCTCTTTTCCTGTGACTCTTGTTTGTGCATTTGTAGAGTTCTCCCAATTGTTGATTAAGCTTTTCACTATCTGCCTTGATTGTTTTGACAAGTAAGGCCAAACTCCATTGTGATCTATATAATGTAGCATGAATGACTACTAAAAAGGAGATTTATTTTTCGTTTTGATAAAACTCGTTGTATTGAAAGGCATGCTGCAAAAATGGCAGGTTTAACACATTTTTCAGCGTAGCTGTGCATCTATAAAGTTTTTATACGGTGACTATTTATTACAGAATTTAAAAGGCCTTTTTGTGTCATCTGGGAGGCTTTTTTACAAACATCTGTTGATGGGTTCTTCCCATACTTCCCCCTGCTCTACCAGAATTGAGGCCATGGGAAAATATAATCTGAGATTGTCTGGCCTGATCCTCTCAAGGGTTTTGAAATGCAAAAATTGAGTGTTAGTTTGGTGTACAATTAGAGGCCAATACTGAAGAAATGCTTTTCTCATCACATTTTTGTTAGTAAATTGTCTATTCCCCCCAACACTGCCTGAAGATTCTTCTATATCCGTGATCAGTATGAACTTTATTACAATAAGGCCATGTTACTCTTAAACAGATGGGTTACTTGACTGTCTGAAAGTGTGGCACTTCTTCTTCTGGCTGGGGAAAAGGTAAAGAAGTTTTTTAATTTTCTTCTTGCTATATATTTCTCTATTAAAGACATGTTAGGGAACAAGCCAGAGCAGTTTTAGTGACTGTAGAATAACTGGCACTCTAACGGTAATGGAAAGGTATTAATTGCCTCTTCAAAGGTTGAGCATTACTCAGCATTTCCTGACTACAGCCAAGACAGCTGTTCTTTGTTCAACATCTGATATCATCCAGGCCTTGAGGACTGACATAGTATTTAGGGTGAACATGAAAAATGACAGCATCTGCTCAGTAAAACTAACATATAAGATCATAGCACCTCCTTGCTAGCCAGCCACTCCAGGGCATCCAACAGATACCACTTTCAATTTTCTGTCAGGGTGTTTAATGTCCAGGCTGAGATCAACAGGCATCCCCTTATACCACACACTAATAAAGGACAAACCATGTGTATATGATACAACAAAAAGAATCTTTATCAGCTGCAACAAGCAACGTCCTGTTGTGATATCTTGTAAGATGCAAAGATATAAATTCAACCTTAGTGACTGGATATTATATTCTGAGTAGAGGTAACGAAAAGAGTTAGGTAATTACTATCTGTACGGAACTGACCATGATGGGGAACCTAGTGACTAAGCTAACCATAACCAACAGTGTAAAGGTCTTTTTAAGATGCACAGACCTAACAGTCTAACATCATAGCAACATCTTTCTAACACCAAGAAGAACAAGGGGAAAAGGGCCTTTTCTATAGATACAAGCAGACTAAACACAGGAAATTGTTCTGCCCTTTAACTTTTTCTTCCCTTCTGCTGAAGAAGCAGGAAAGGGCTGATTAACATTAGAACTGTAGTGGCTGTTAGATAACACACTTGGTCTGAACTCTGCAACCTTTGGTTTTTTAATACTTTTTCTTTTCTTCTTTTTGTTTGCGTGTGTTTATTCCACATTCAAGGAACAGTGAAAGGCAATCTTCTTGTACAAGAAGGCATTTTCATGAGCCAAATGAGACATGTAAATATTACCAGTTTGAAGCTTAGAGTCAATCCTGAAAAGATGCTGATCTGCAGTTGCTAACTTGTTTGAGTTGGGCAAATGAGTAAGGAATCTTTTCTGACAAGCTTGTGCTCAGATTGACTCATACAGTCAATTTAATTGACTTCAAGCTAACTTTGCAAGGTGATGAGTGCCCTCAGTTCTTATTGATTTAAAATAGGTTTAAAGCATATGGAATACAGGAAACTAATGAGATATAAGATGAAGGCAGAATAGATCCAGGAAGAACATTGGACATGAAACAAAAAAGGAAAGGATTAAAAAAGGGAAAAGGGAATAAGGCATAGGTCAAGTTTGGTCAACTAAAAGCTAGATGTGTAGCCTGTGTTAATTATTGAGATTTTCTCTGTAGTCATGAAGAGAAAGTGACACCTCCACAGAGATATTAATTTCATAAATCTTGGAAAATTATTTTAGGAAGGGATGAATCACCCTTCGGGGCATCTGTGTCTCTCCACTGAGTTTAAAGGGAGTCTAGGGAATACTAGGGAAACTATCTGGGAGATAAATGCATTCATTATAAAGAAAGCAAATCAGCTATGGAGCAGAGCACAGCATACCACTATCCTAAAGATTAATTATAAATTGATCAGATTTGTTGATTTCTTTTAGGTGTTTTATTGAACTCTAACATATAAAAGATCTGAAAGGTTTTTTCATAGAAGAACACTACTAATTTTTGTCTCTAGCTGCACTAATTTTTAATCAAATGAACCTAAGTGTTTTAAAGTACCTGAATTCCCATATACAGGAAATAAACCAGCTGTTATGTGCTAGAAGCATCTTGCATGCAGTCATAAGCATTTACATTATCACCACTTAATCCATGGTGGGTGTATCCCACAAGACTGGTAAATCCTTCATTGTAGGCTATTACCATAGAGGAGCTGAAGTGTCTAAACCAGGATTTTGATCACACATAATCTTACTTTACAATATTTAAACCTCCACCCAATTGTAGACGTATTTTGTATTTGATTTCTAACAGCCTGCTCTGCAGGCAGTAATCTGCAGAATTATTCCCATCATAAACATCAGGTGCATCATTCATTACCCAGAAATACCTGTAAATAGATGCTGTGAAGCTGTCTGACCACTTGCTAGTTAGGTGCTCCAAAGACTAACTTTCAAGCATCTGGACACCAGCCTGGTATCAAAGAGTCAGAGCTGGAAGCTTAAGAAGAGATGCCAAGAAATTGACTAAGGAGCTGCCTTTAACTAACCATTAAGAAAGGACATGAGTTGGGGAGTAGGAGCGACTGTAGTTGGACAGAGGAGGCCAGAGACAGGACACAGGGCAAAGCAAACCCCTGCAGGTGGCCCAGCCACCTGTACTTCATCTCTTTGGTCCTCACAGTGAGGGGTTCACAATAAGGAAAGCATGCCTGCCTTTGGGATTCCTCCAAAAGATGCTCTCTATTGATTGTGTAGGTAACATTGCTCCCTTCTTTTAAGGTGTGTTCAAGTGCCATCTAAGTATCTTAGCCACTGGTTGCTTCCAGTATGTCCTGAACTCTTTATTGGCGGGAAGTGGGACACTATTTCTGCTCCCTTGTCAGCCTGAGGAGTTTAAACCTTAGCCTTTCACCCCCGCTGCCCTAAGAAGACACTTACAGCTTAGATTGAGGGCAGGAATCCTTTTCCCCTCCTGCCGAAGTTACAACATTTTCTGCAGAAAAATAAATCAAGATTTCTAAAATTAGAAACAGAGAGAACAAATACAGTCAGATGAAAAAGAACAATTATCTGCCTGTGAACTGTGGGCCTATTTAGGCAGAGAAAAAAATAATCCTACTTGCAATGTCTTGAAGCTGTTTCTACCTGTCCCATACACTTCATTCCTGGGTGAATTCCCTGGTTACTAGGTGAGGAATCAAGAGTTTTCATCTGCCTTTTCTTTCTGAGCCTTGTAGACCAGTAATCCCTAAAGAACTCTAGGAGAAGGGCTAGAATATATATGAATATTTCCTCAGACATGGCCTCTTTTGCAATCCAGAAATCTCACCCATGAGTGGTTCAAGAAACTGATGTTTGTTCCAGATGTCCAGCAGTGTGCTGCTCCTGGTCTCCAGGAACAGTACAGCCCTCCAGCAATGACAGCAGGCATGCTCAGTGGGGAGTGCTGGACCTAGGTAACAGCTGAAAATGTCAGAGCGCACTCTGGGACGGTGCATAGCACATTAGATCCAATGCTTTTTGGAGGCATTAGATTTATTGCTCATGCATCATAGATATTCTGCGCATGTGCAAAAACTATGAGGCTGCCTGGAAAAATTTAGCTTACTGAGCACTTCCTAAATGTCATACACGCACTGTAGTAATCCTTGATACAGAGACATTGCTCCACGTCGGAATATGCAGTGAGAGGTTACTTCAGTTTCCCATTCCAAGGCACAAAGTCTCCCCATGCAGCAAATAGGCATCTAGCACAGACCTGACTGTTCCAGGAGCGGATCTTACCACATAAAGCATTGCACTGTGTAACTTGTATGTAGATAAGTCCTCTTCTAGACTTGGTTCCAACTGCCTGTTCTTGTTTGCTAAATAGTGATAATCTCTACCTTGTGTTTGCATTGATAGCTGTGCAGTATGAATGTAAAATGTTATTGTTCTGATTTGATGATCTTTTGCTATGGTTTTAGTCTGATGTACACAAAAGACAAAGACTCAGGCCACTGGTCATTGACACTCATGCTGTTTTTAGTTGCCCCTGAATAATAGTATTTGCTTGACTAGATTGATTTGTGATAGTCAGGATTAGTTTCCCAGGAAATAAAACTTCCTAGTTCACATGAAGTCCAGGAATACTACCATGAAGCTGTGACCAGGCTGAGTGCCATGAGTAACAATGGTAAGATCAGAAAAAGCAAAATTTATCAGAATAATAACTGGAAATCAGTTCTTATTACTCTTAGTCCTGTAAAGATACTATGTCAGCCTCCAAAATTACATTTTTAGTTTTTGAGGAGCTCATAACTTCAAAAGAAATCTTATTACATGTAATTTTCCCTCTTACTTGTTCACCAGCATCAAGGATACTGATACTTTCTTCATCTTGACACATTCTCCATCTCCCTCCATTACAAATGCCAGTAAGATGAATTTAGCAATTTCTTCTGTACTTGCACAGAAGACAGCAACTTGAGGACAAGAGGGAATGAGTGGTGACTCTGCAGTCATGATGTCTGCTTGCTTCCCTAAGCCAAATTTAGCCAAGCTGATTCCTCTTATCTACCATATCATCTTACTAACTTTGAACAGGCCTCCAAAAACTGTTTATCAGTCTGGCCTCTTACCTTATTTCAGACTCTACAAAACTGACTGAAATATTAAAGTATACTTTTTAAAATAAAGGAACTTAAAAAGGCCAACATGTAGAAATGCTGTGTTGTATCAGTCATACCCCCATGGACATCTTGCTTATCCTACAGCACCTAAAACATCATGAGATATGTAGACTGGACTAGACTAGACTAGACTATACAGTACAATACAATACAATACGTTACAGTTGGAAGGGACTTACAGTGATTTTCTAGTCCAACTCCCTGACCAATTCAGGGCTAACCAAAATTTAAAGCATGTTGTTAAGGACATTGTCCAAATGCCTCTTAAACACTGACAGCCTTGGGGCATTGACCACCTCTCTAGGAAGCCTGTTCCAGTATCTGACCATCCTCTCAATAAAGAAATGTTTCCTAAGGTCCAGTCTGAACCTTTCCTGATGCAGCTTTGAACCATTCCCACGGGTCCTGTCACTGGATCCCAGGGAGAAGAGATCAACACCTCCCTCTCCAATTCCCCTCCTCAGGAAGCTGCAGAGAACAATGAGGTTGCCCCTCAGACTCCTTTTCTCCAAACTAGACATACCCAGAGTCCCTAGCTGGTCCTCACAGGACATGCCTTCCAGCCCTGTCACCAGCTCTGTTGCCCTCCTCTGGACACATTCAAGTACCTGAACATCCTTCTTAAATTGTGGGGCCCCGCACTGCACACAGTACTCAAGGTGAGGTCACACCAACGCTGAGTACAGCAGGACAATCCCCTCTTTTGACCCTCTGGTAATGCTGTGTTTGATGCCCTCCAGGATGTGGTTTGCCTTCTTGGCTGCCAGGGCACACTGCTGACTTATGTTGAGCTGCTGTCGACCAGCACCCCAGATCCCTTTCTGCAGGGCTGCTCTCCAGCCATGGCTCTCCCAATTTATACTTGTGCCTGGCATTACTCCATCCCATGTGCAGAATCCAGCATTTTGACTTGTTACATTTCATAACCCATTAATCATTGCCCAATGCTCCAGTCTACCTAGATCTCCCTGCAAGGCCTCCTGTCCATCAAAACAGTCAACAGCACCTCCCAGTTTGGTGTCATCAGCAAACTTGCTAATGGTGCCTTCAACTCCTGCATCCAGATCATTGATAAATATATTGAATAGAACTGGCCCTAGAATTGAACCCTGAGGCACATCACCAGTGACTGGTTGCCGGCCGATTGCTAATGTCCAAGTTAGTTGTCCAAGACAGTTACCCTTCACAAGAAGCACAGGCAAATAGGCACGCCCAACAGGCCAGTTATCTGATTGGCTCTAGACACTTATCTAAGGGAAAACAAGCCTCTCTCCATAGGTGCCTGCTTCTCTCCACTGACTGGAAAGGGAGCCTAAGGCAGACAGACCAGGCCTTCTGTACAAGTTTTAGATCTTAGGACAAATGAATCCCATCTCAAATCTTAGGTCAGTCCCATTCATATTTGAGTTGAAATCTTCTTCATGAGTCATACAACAGAAATAATCACATCTGGGTTATCTCACTGTCAGAACTGGACAATGCACCTTATCCTGCAAGTTCTAGGCAGATCCTGCTCTTACATGCACTGGTCCAAGTAGAAACATTATCAGTGAGAACAGAATAAGTCTCCAAAAATGTTCACATTCATGACTAATGCAACCTGCACAGTGTAATACAGAGAGTTAATTGCAGAACAATCCAGCTGTTTCATGGCTTCTTACTGAATGAGAATGAAATTAAACAGTTTGCAATAATTTACTAAAGAATAAAATTGTTTCAAAAAGCCCTTTGGGGAATGAAAACAGATCCTTTTCTTTGTTTAATGTGTGGAGGGTAAGAACATTTTGGTAGCCAGCTTGCTGAGCTCATCAGGAGAAAATGCAGGCCCAGGCTGTGCTCTGAGTCAGAGAAGGGACTTTCTACCCCAAGACCACCATGGATCAGGCAAAGCTCATTTGAGAAAGTGCTGGCATCTCTGGCTTACTTCTTGAGCTTTAAAACTCATCTACTTTACTATAATCAATTAGTTCCATTTCATTCACTGTATTATAAGCACAGAGAAAATATTAATGGGAGTGTGTAGTTAAGATCAGGCTGTTTTCGTATAAAATGCAAGGTGCTTGTCACAGTGGGATTATGTCTTTACAAATGGCTTGTGTTCCTAAAGCAGATACTGAAAGGATTGCTATACTTTTGAAATGAAAACCAATGAAATTAACCAAAACCCACCCAGAAGAAAAGATACTGCTGGTTTGATTCAAAGTAGCAATAATCAGCTCTATCAAGGAAAGCCTCATGCTATAAAACTAATCAGATAGAGGTTTGGGTTTGCACTTTTGTGTTGAACTGAGAACATTTCAATATGAAAGTCTGTGCAAAGCTAATTTAAAAACTTCAGGAACTGATGGGCGTTTTGGAGAAAGTTCAGCTACACATAGGCTAGAAAGGAAGGTCAATAGTTTTTGACCTGCTCTGTGCCTTCTTGGCTGTATTTTCCCTCATTATAAGAAAAGTCATGTAATATTTCCCTTTTGAATCAGGGTGTGACTTAAAGCTTAATAAATTAGTTTGAGAAACCCATACTCATTACAGTTGATTGGAGTCAATCTTTACCTGGCTTTTCCTGAGGCATCCTTCCCCAAGTCTTACTTTCAAAGATGCCATCTTGCTGGCCTGTGGTTCAAAAAGAACCTAGCATTCAGAATTTCACCAAGTACTGACCAATTTGCTCTCAGAAATGAAAACACTCTTTTCCTGGCAAGGAATCCAGACATATGAAGATTCAGTTCATCTCTTTCTGAGATTTGAGATATATACAGATGAATGCTGAGGGTAATGTTACAGCAGTGTAACAACCTCTCATCAGCTGAGCTGTGCTAACTGTCAGTTTGCATAGTCCTAGGCAATTCCAACAGTAAAATAAAAGATTTTACCTTAAACCACCCTGAGAGTATGGAAGATGATAGCCCCGCACCTCAAGACCTGACTTGTGAAGTGTTGGAGGTGTGTTAGATTCAGTTCGGAAGGGTACATCCTCTTATCCTCCTGAGTATAATGAGTATCTGACCACAGCTGGAAATCTGGGCCAGGCACTTTCACTGCCACGTCTTTTATTTCTTTGGTTCATTAGTTCGTATAAGACTACCAGGCAATACTAATTAGACTGCTAAAAAAAAAAAAAGAAAAAGAAAGAGTAAGAGTAAGGAAAGATTAGGAGGGTACACTGCATCTTGTAACATCATGATCAGTTAACTGTGAAATTACTGCTTATCACCACTATACATTTTCTATTACCCTATGGACATTTTCAAACTCAGTATGTTGCTGGTGGAAAAATAAACTTTTTAAAGCTGTAGGTTAAAGTCAAGGTTAAGCAAATATGTATGTATGATTTCAAAGTAAAAACAAATAAACCAGAAGATTTTAGTTATCTTTTTATGGCTTAGGAAAAGGTATTTAAATTGAAGGTAATTATTTTCTTGAGATGAACATTTGAATAAACAGAAATTTGCATTAATAAATCCAGGCATTCTAAACTCTGTCCTACATGTATGTATTAAGAAACTCTAAGAAGAATCTCTTATCATCCCTAACAAACATTTCCCCTTGCACCATGTGCAGCTTGGCCAGACTCCAAATCCTGTCCCAGAGAGTGTATTTTCCGGTGGATATAAAAGGATTATATTTCTCCTTTAAGGGATACTTTCTACACATGATTAATTACCACAGGGATGTGATATTGATCTAGTCAGAAAACTATATTTTAGAACCAAGATTAGGAAGTGCTAATTCACAAAAATTCCAGTAATTGATTAAAACGAACATCTAGGGGTTGTTCATGTATTTATTGCAATAACATCAATCATTATCAAACTGTGATATTTGATAACAACACAGATGACATACACAATTACACAGAAATAGTTTGTTGACTTTTGCACAGCATAACTGAGCCAACATTTTGGTACTGCCAAATGTCTTAAGAACAAGAAGCAAACTAATGTTATTCTACAGCAAACATCTTAAAGAAATGAGATATCTAAGTTTCAAAAACATATAACTTCACTTTTTTAAAACCATTTTTCTTTAATAGCAGGCATAGTAATAGCTCATTTAATTTATATAGCTGTACTCTTAATTTTTGAAATATTTTTACAGTTATGCAAGATATATGAACTATAAAGATGTCATGATGCTTTGTTATAGGAATTAGCATATGAATAATGAAAAAAATAGATCAGACAACATCTCAAAGTTTTCTCATAAAATATCTTCAAATTTCCTCAAACAGCAAGAAATCTGTTAAACTATATATCAGAGCTGAGATCTTGTCATGGAAAGTAGCAGTCTACAGGCAAGAGGAAATAAATACAGTAACAGCACATTTGACTGAAGAATATTAATTCAAGAATGAAATATTGTCCTAGTCTATTACTGGTCTTCAATTTCAATCTGATTTAACTCCTGCTGAAGTTGATGAAAAGATTTCCAATTACTTCAGTGGAAACTGGATCAGTAACTGTATCCCTTAGTAGATGTGCAAACTAAAAGAGAGTTATTGGCATGACTGAAAGCCAACAGAATATAAACCAGTGACCTCAGTGCCAGGCAAAATGCTCGGAATGTCCCAATAATAGCTGTGACAGTTAATAGTATGTTTATTAAGCTATCCAGAGCATCAAAGTTTAATAGAGCTCTCTGCAAAATAGTCATGGTACGGTCATTATCATATGTACACCCTTTAATTACATCTTCTAACAGCAGAGCACTCAGTATGTTGTAAACTAATCAGCATAGTATCACATAAGCAGCAACTTTAAAATAATTAACATGGACGCACAAACTTGGTATCCATTAATCACACGGCGCTTCAAATGATCACTTGTGTTCTTGTAGGCTATAGAGTCTAACTAAATTACACTGGGGTTTAATCTACATGTATATACTAGTGTTTCAGTCATATTGTTTCATAGAGAAATATATAATTTCTTGCAAATGAACTGAGCAATGGCATCCGAGTTCAACAGTGCTGGACACTTTTGGAACTGGAGAACCTAAGATAGAGATCCAGCAACGTGGGCAGAGATGGGGGCTGTTGCCACAACATTAAAAGCTGATTTACTTTTCATAAAAGGAATTGTGGTATGTAAGATGGCCAAACAGATAGCAGAGGCATGTAAGCTTCTGACCAAATACCAGAGCTTGGTATTTTTAGCCAGGATTTAAAAGCCTGCTCTGCTAAGTCCCCTGACTGCCTCATCAGGGTGACACAGACGCATGAGACAGGAAGCACGAATCACTGCTATTATCTGGTATAGCTCATGGGTATGAATAGGGCTATAGGGTTTTACCTTGTCTTTTACTGATCAGATGGCTTTTTTGCTGGGATCAGGATTAAGTGTGGAATATGCAAACTTCAGTCACAGACATGACACACCAGGGTTGGAGGCATGTTTCAAATGGACAGTGTTCTTTAAAGGCAAATTTTAAATGGGAAAGAATATTTTTTCTGAGAAAGGTAAATACTGAGAGATACTTTAAGCTCCACTGAAGTCTTGCCAGCATGTATGAAGGGCTTAGGTTTCTGAATGGGATCTTGTGGTTTTATTTACTTTAGCCTTTGCAGGCCAGCAGTGGAATAGTTTTGGATCAACAACTGTAAGAAGAATTTACCACTAGCATCTTAGAGCAAATCACTGTCCTCTTGTATTGGTGTCAAATAAAGAAAAGCAAGGGGTGCTAGGTACAAATCTAAGACCTTAGCTAATGCATCCCTTATTGAAAAGTTTTCTCAATAAACTATCAAGTGTATTTACTATGAAACATTAGCTTGGTCTTAGAAAAAATATTAACATAGGTTTATGAGACATTAGGGGAAAATAGCATTGATAAATGCCTTCAAATCATTAGGATAGTCCTTCTGTTTTTAATGTGCTCACAAGAAACCTGTGATTTTTTTTTTTAGTAATTGATACTTTTTGCAGAGTCTAGAATAACTTCTCGGGTGAAATATATTATTCACTTTTTGCAAATAGTTCATCATATGTGTTTACACTATCTTTCTGTGTTTGAGTGCATGTTATTGTTCTTTTATCTTGTTTCAATTATTTAAGTGTTGTAGAAAGCATTATTTAACACAGCATAAAGAAAAAATATTTCCAAGGTGGCTTCAGGGATATCTCTGATGCAAATTTCTTCTGTATTATTTTGTGTAAGCAGTCATTGTCCTTCTATTTTCTGGATGGGTGCTCAATTACTGCATGTTTACAATTAAACCAATATAAAAACTTATAAGAGCAGTAACGGTATGAATCTTACTGTCAAAAATACCAAAAATATTTTATTTATCACATTGAACATAACAACAGTTTCACACCTAGTCTAAAAAATGGATGAGCTTGCATGCGCTTAGAGTTACTTCAAAATTTTAAAGGTGTAGCTGTAGAAGGGGAAAAAGAAAATGTGAATTCATAGGAAATTTAGACAATGTCTCCAGAAAAATACTCTTTTCCTTGCCCAAATCTCAGAAATAGTCACTAGGCTGGAGTTAGTCTTAACACTTTAAAAGATAAAGCAAAGAGTCTAACCTGGACAGCATAATTGGTCTCATATGGAAAATGTGACACAAAAACTAGCACTAGTAAAAAACTGGAGAAAATTCCTTTAACATTTTGAGCATGTAGCTTGAAAACTTAAACATAGTGGATAAACCTATATTGACTTTCGAATTTAATTATATCCAATACTTACAGGTAAATCCTAAGTTTCTTACTGAGGCAAATTTCTACTGCAAGGGCTGGAACTTAGCCAGAACAAGGACCTGCTCACAGCTGAGCTGATTTCTTCTCTTTTGTGTGACAATAATGCATCTATGTGAAGGAATTAATTTTCAGTTCATGGAGTTCTTTCCCAATTTTCCATCAGGACAGAAGTCTTAGGATGCTTGTCCCCTCTCTCCTTCTCCCTGCCATCCCTTTCCACTAAAAAACTCTAGGAAAACATCAGGATAATGCAAGTAAACCGGTATTTCTTATGATGTTGTCCTGTCCCTCTCGGAGGGTTAGGGTGAGGTTAACTTTTCAATTCTCTGCGTGGTAATCAGGAGCAATAACAATTACTCTAGACGTTCATAGAAATCACAAATTTACTTAAAACTCAGCAGAACTACAAAATATAGTGGCTTGGCAAAAGTTATAACAATACTTAAAAACTTAGCAGAACTATGAAAGGTGATGGCTTAGCAAAACTTGTGACGACATCATCTTAATGTGTCGAAAATGAACTTAGAGACAAAGAAAGTGATCGAGAGGAAAAGAAAGAGAGAACGAAAGAGAGAGAAAAGATATCACCACCCTTGGATCCAGTGATGTTCTCTGCTTGTAGTTGTAGTCCTCAGGTGGTGGGCGTGCCCTGAGAGCTTGTGTTTCCCCTTTTTATAACCCAAAATGCTCCGCATAGGCAGGGGTCTGTCATCATTGAGCAGGTGCAGTATATGCTCAGGAATGTTCCAGAAATGAGTCAGTGGGTTGTGGGCGTCTTGGGGGTCTCACTGTGTCCCCCCCACCCTACTTCAGGGTTGACTGAGTGATGGCCTTTCATGGGCACGCATGCACAGGACACAGATGGTCTTTTGTCTGCATGTTTCAGGAATAGGGGAAGGGGCTCACAAGACAGTATCCTGCCTCCACAGGTTCTGTCCTTGGCCGAGATGGATGTCTGCACCATTCCCTCAAGATTCCCTTGACATTCCCTCGTTATCAATTTATCCTTGCTTGGGTCAAGACAGATGTTTGCAACATTCACTTGTTATCAGGGCCTTACAGACGTCTCCAAAATGAAAATTCAATGAAAAAAAAAAAAAAAAGTTCTTTTACATCAGATCTTTTAAGCCCTCAGTAGTACCAAGACTATATTGGCAAGTCAAGTTCAGGCAGCCCAATACCTCCAGAGCCAATCTAGGCCACATTTGTACTAGTAAACATTAACAGGCAAAGGCCGGTTCCTTGGATCTGACATCAAGTGGTGTGATTGAAACTGTAAAAGCAAGAGAATATTTTCATACCCTGTGGTGAGAGAGAGGGAATTGAGCAGCTGATGAATGGAAATGCACTAGGTTGACTCATGATTTTTCTTTCCTAATGTAGCTATTCAGTTAGCATGTGTCATAGAATCATAGAGTCATAGAATTGTTTTGGTTGGAAGGGACCTTAAAGATCATCTAGTTCCAACCCCCCTGCCATGGACAGGGACGCCCTCCACTAGACCAAGTTGTTCAAAGCCCCATCCAACCTGGCCTTGAACATTTCCAGGGATGGGGCATCCACAACTTCTCTGGGCAACCTGTTCCAGTGCCTCAATACCCTCACAGGGAAGAATTTCTTCCTAATATTCAATCTAAATCTACCCTCCTCCAGCTTAAACCCATTACCCCTTGTTCTATCACTCCATGCCCTTGTAAACAGTCCCTCTCCAGGTTTCTTTTAGGCCCCCTTCAGGGACTGGAAGGCTGTTATAGGGTCTCCCCGGAGCCTTCTCTTCTCCAGACTAATCAACCCCGATTCTCTCAGCCTGTCTTCATAGGAGAGGTACTCCAGCCCTCTGATCATCTTTGTGGCCCTCCTCTGGACTCACACCAACAGCTTGATGTCTTTCTTGTCCTGAGGATCCCATAGATGGATGCAGTACTCCAGGTGGGGTCTCACGAGAGTGGAGTAGAGGGGCAGAATCCCCTCGCTCGACCTGCTGGTCATACTTAGTTTGATGCAGCCCAGGATAGGTTTGGCTTTCTGGGCTGCAAGCATGCATTGCTGGGTCATGTTGAGCTTCTCATCAACCACCATCCCCAAGTCCTTCTCCTCAGGGCTGCTCTCAATCCACTCATTTCCCAGCTCTGCTTGGATTGCCCCAAACCATGTGCAGGACCTTGCACTTGGCCTTATAGAACTTCATGATGTTCACATGGGCCCACCTCTCAAGCCTGTCAAGGTGCCTCTGGATAGCATTCCTTCCCTCCAGCGTGTCCACCACACCACTCAGCACCACTCAATGTCATCCAGAAACTTGCCCAGGGTGCACTCAATCCCATTGCCCATGTCTCCAACAAAGATGTTAAATAATACTGGTCCCAAGACAGACCCCTAAGGGACATCACTCATCACTGGTGTATTTTCCAATTCTACCAAATCCTTTCTGAGCTGTGAGGAGAACTGCAAGTGGAATGGAAAATACTGAATGCAATAAGCCTTCAGAGCATGATTGCTATATTTTGGTTTTTAATTTCTTTTTTTTTTTTCTCCAGTATTTTTTTAATAACATTCTATTTGTTTTTGAATGTTGCTAAGCATTGAGCTAGCATTTTCATACAGCTATCATAACTGCAAGTTATCTTTCCCGAGTAGTAGTTGGTCAAGCTATCAAAACCTGAGATCTTAATTTAGGAATATCACATTTTGCTTGTTTATATTGGATTTTTTTCATCATTTTGTTACACTGTGATTTACTATCTTCAGCCTTTTCTACAACTTTTGCTAATCAGTTCTCCTCTTTGCATGTCTCTTTAAAACTTACTAATATCAGCAAGCTGTCACCTCACTATTTTCTCTTGTTTCCAGATTATCTATGAATATACTGAACAGTTGCATTGGGGACCTCCATTTCCAGTGAGGAATGGTAGCTCAGGACCTCCCTGTACTGGGATAACTAACCATTTATTACTGTCCTGGTTTTCTATATTTAACCGTGTTAGAACTTTCCCTCCTAATTCATGTGGGTTATTTCTGTAACAGTGCTTGGTGAGTACTTGACAAAGGAAATTCATGTAGCCTGTGACCCTTTTTGTTAACAGAACTCTTTTAGGATGTCATCTTATTTCTGGCTTAAGTTCTTTCTTGGTCTTTCTAACATCTCTTCATAAGTAATATGCATTTTCTCTGAACATCCTGTATGTTGTCTAACTATTTAATGCATTGTACATGTCATGTAAAAACATTTTTTCCTCTGGTTCTGCCTCATATCACCTTTTCAACAAGAAACAACGTTTTGTCATGCTTATGTTGTCTTCTTTTTGACATTAACTAGTATGGCAGTAGACTGGGGTTCAGAGGACATGCTATGACTGCAAAAATGCTGGATCTAAGTACTTTATAAAGAGCTTTTTAGAAAAAAATTGGGCGCTGCTCAGGAGCAAGCCATAAGATGCATCTCTTCCTACACGTTCCCTGACTAGTTGCTCTGCAGAGCAACCAGTTATGTTGCTAAAAAATTTGTCTCAGCATCATCCCCTGTTGTGAGATGTGTCCTTGCAACAGTAGCATGGCCAGACCGTCTCTGTTATTCTTCTGTTTCCTGGCCTTTTGTTTGATGATTGCTCTAAGCAGGTCACAAAATTCATTGTCGTCCTAGTTGGATATTACTAGATGTTTCTTATTTAGAATGGAAATTTCAAACAGCCGGCAGGGTTTCAATGCTACCTAAGACACTGAGCTTATTTATTTGATTTGACTGTTTCCTTAAGACATAATATCAATTACATTGCAGTCTGTGGAGTATTTCCCATATAGTTTATGCTTTTCTATTACTGTGTCCCTGTAATTGTCTTCGTCCAATTGAGTTTTCTGCATATTTATAGATCAATATGCTAGTTTAAAACAAGGCATTCCAGGTTTTTTTATTTCTCAGCTTTTTATAATTTCTACGTGAATTCTTTATTTTTCAGTGCACTACTTAACTGGGAATTAATTTATTGAGATTGCCCCTCATCGTTTATTATTTTCATTTTGCCACTTTATGTCCTCTCCTTTACCTAAGGGTACACAATTCATCACCTTCAACCATGTTGTCCTTCTGCATCTGCTAAATTCCTGTCCCTCCACCAAGTCTACTTGTTTAACTTCTGGAGTTTTTTTACCTTTACCTTGTCCATTTGAAGATAAAGAAAGAGAGAAAGAGAGAGAGAGAAAGGAGGAAAGAAGAGAGGCAAGGAGAGGCGAGGAGAAGAGAGGCGAGGCGAGGCAATGGGAGGTGAGACAAGGCAAGGGAAAGGCAAGGGAAAGGCAAAGGCAAAAGGCAAAAGGCAAGGCAAGGCAAAGGCAAGGCAAGGCAAGGAAAAGGAAAAAAGGGGGAAAAAATGAAAAGGAAAATGCAAGGACCTATCTATGCTGGAAATACTACTTTTGTTCCAGAAGTGTTTCACAATTCCTGAAGAATCTGAAAGCCTCCTCCCTTCTCCAGTGTTTTTCCTGAAACTCTCAGCAGTGACGGCATCCATTTCCCTTCCTTCCTTTCAACATTGCGAGGGCTGCTGTAGCCTGAAGTTGGGATTGCTCAGTAGTGTCTCTAAAGATGCTGTGGAGAAAACTCTGTGCCTCCCTGGAGGACCCAGCTCTGTACCCCACAACTTTCCCAGGGGATTTTCTCAGCAATGGTTTCTGGAATGTAACAGGGAAAAAACAGGAAAAGCTAATATAGCCTTAGACCATGAAAGTTTGATAACACAGAATAATCCTGGGGAAATGAGCAAGTTTCTCAGTCCTTCAAGTAATCTTGTACCAAGCATGCAGAGAGACTTTTCTGTGATACATAAAGAGAGTTGAATGTGCTACCAAGACAGATGGCTTCTGCAAAGTGGGTTTCCCCAAAGTGCATACAATTAGAAGGTGGAAGGATAGTTCCCCAGAGTAGTCCCCTAATATAAGTGAAAAACTGAAGGTTGAGTACTGCATGGTAAATATCAGTGAAATAAGGTGTTTCCAAACAGAGGCTCTGGGTGGAATTTTAGCTACAAATATTTTTGCAGTTCTGAAGGGAGAAACACTTTCCAATTTAGCAAAGGATCTGAACGAAGGGAACAACTGTGGCAAAACAGAGTGTGAACACAGTAGATTCTGCCAAAAGAGAAATCCTTGAGGGAAAAGGAGGATGAAGGTGAACTCTCAGAGTTTTTATTGGATTAGTTCCAGTATAGTGCTGCATGTTGAAATGAACAGCAGCGAGGCTTGAAACAATTTCTGGTCAGGAATCTGGATTTGTTTTCTCAGTTCCACAATGCTACAGATTACGTACAACTTTTATGTCATGTTCATTAGCTGCACCTCGCTAACTCACCATTTGGGTTCTATAATAATTGCAAACTTAAGTGACTTCATTATTTTTAAACTCTTCTTAACTTAAGTCTCTTTGACCAATTATGTAAAAATTCTTTATTATTTTATTCACTCACTGGAGCCTGGAACAGTACCAAGTTAACAAGAATAAAAACTTTCTCAGTTTATGACATTGCAACAACTGATTCAGAACAAAATATCAACAAATGGAAATGAAAGAGAAACAGAGACTCTTCTGTGGAGACTGTTGGGAGAAATGTGTTGCTCCTCTTGTTTTCTATTCAACACCTTTTGGAGGGTCTCAAAACTGGTGACAGAGTGAGAAACCCAGGTTCTTCTTTGGAAGTATCATCATTCTCTCATCCTTGTGATGATGCCAGGTACCTGCAAACCACTACAAAACAGAATTAGCCTCAGTGTAAGCCAGAACTAAAAATCCAATTCAGTGTTTTAAATCAATGAGGAAGCCTTGCCAGATGTCTTTAGCTCCAAAACTCATTTCTTTGTGAAGAGGAAAATCCAAGTCCAAAGTATTATATGAGGAAAATACAAAAATAGTGCTGATCACTGTGACAGCAGAGGTATATTTCCTTTAATAAAATGAATCTAAAATTTGTATTAGCTCACAGAAATATAAAATAGCAGTTGGTAAAAAAATAATTATAATGAGGGACATGCTAATTGAATAGCTATATTAAGAAAGGAAAAACAGCAGTTGATCTAATGCATTTCCATTCATCAGCTGCTCAATTTCCTCTGTCTCTCAAAACAGGATATGAAAATATTCTCTTGCTTTTACAGCTTACATCACATCACATAACAAATTGGAATATTTGGAAAATATCTTTTATCTGAAATCTCAGTTTCTTTATCAAATTTCTAACTTAGCTATGATATCTCTTTTTATCATAAAAAGAAAAAAGAAAAGGAAAACTAAGACTGATGAGTCTCTACCTATTAAAGAACTACCACAAAGGTTAAAAATTTGAAGAAGCTTTGTAGGACTGTTGTGGTTTAACCCAGCAAGCAGCTAAAACAACCACACAGCCGTCTGCTCACTCACCATTCCCCAGTGGGATGGGGGAGAAAATCAAAAGGAAAAAACCTAAACAGTAAGACTCATGGTTTGAGATAAAAACAGTTAAATAGGACAGAATACTACTACTACTNACCACTTTTTCTGTCTTTTGATGTATACACACAGAAATTATTCCCTTAGTCAATGGACCGCCCCTGTGAAATATCTGTAAAATGTTCATAAATGTCCACAAAATGTCCGTTGAGTTCATTTAGTCCATGACTAGGGCTAGTAGCCAAGGGCTACTGCATGAACTATTTCCTGTTTAATTTGTTGAAAGGCTTGTTATTGCTCAGGGCCCCATTTTAAATTGTTCTTCTTTCAGGTGACCTAACAGAGGGAGCTTACAATCAGTCTGTAATTTGGAATATGCATCCTCCAGAAACCCACAACACCTTAGAAAGCTTGTGTTTCCTTTTTGCTAGTTGGTGGAGACAGAGCTGCTATTTTATTGATCACATCTATTGGGATCTGACACGGTCCATATTGCCATTTTATTCCTAAAGACAGGATCTCCTGTGCAGGTCCTTTGACCTTACTTTGTTTTATAGAAAAACCAGCTTTCAGAAGAATTTGGATTATTTTCTTCTCTTTTTCAAAAACTTCTGCTGCTGTGTTGCCACACAGCAATGTCATTGATGTATGGCAGGTGCTCCGGAGCTTCATCCTCTTCCAGTGCAGTCTGGATCAGTCCATGGCAAATGGTAGGTCTGGAGCAGTTGATTCCAGGTGTACTGAACACCTCTCCAAGTGAAAGCAAGCTGTAGCCTGCACTTTGCTGCCAAAGGGATCAAGAAAAACACGTTCATGATATCAAGTGACATCATGATATCATGACTCCAGTTCATATTGAAATTCTAGCACGTCTGGCACAGCAGCACTCATGGGCAGCATGACTTCATTCAGGCCATGATAGTCTACTGTCAACCTCCACTCTCCATTGGACGTTCACAATGGCCATATGGGACTGTTAAAGGGTGAGCCGTTACTGCTGATCACTCCCTGACGCTCCAGTCAGCGAATCAGCTTATGGATGGGAACCAGGGAGTTTCGGTTGGTGCGATGTTGCTGCCGGTGGACCACTGTGACAGTGATTGGCACCTGTTGTTCTTCAATCCTCAGCAACCCTACAACAGAAGGGTCCTCCGAGAGACCAGGCAAAGTAGACAGCTGTTTAATTTCCTCTGACTCCAAGGCAGCTATGCCAAAAGCCCATTGGTACCCTTTTGGGTCCTTGAAATGCCCTCCCTGAGGCAGTCTATGCCAAGGATGCATGGAGCCTCTGGGCCAGTCACAATGGGGTGCTTTTCCCAGTCATTCCCAGTTAGACTCACTTTGGCCTCCTGTACAATTAGTTGGTGGGATCCCCCTGTCACTTCAGAAATACAGATGGGTTCTGCCCCTTCATAGCTTGGTGGCATTAGGGTGCACTGTACACTGGTGTCCACTGGAGCCTTGTACTCTTGTGGATCTGACATGCCAAGCTCCTTCTGAGTGACTAAAATTTAAACCACAGCTCAGTATCTTAACGCAAGCTTAAAAAACTTAAAGCCTGACCCAGCACAGAGTACCCCCAATATAGTTCTTCTGCACTAAGTGCTGTGAGCCCAATCTACATTTAATCTAAGAACCCATCATGAATATAGGAAAGTATGGATTATGGGGTTCAATGGAGTTAAACTGATCTAAGGCAGTGTGTGGTAATCTCCAAGGAGACGTGCTAAGGAAAAATGTTCGGAATGTGCTACTTCTCCTCCTTTATGACAGATACAGAAAGCTTGAAATGTTTCTTTTTATAAAAAATGCAAAGGATGGTGTTTGTAGAGGGGTTAATTTTACTTGGACAAATATTTAGCTGTAATATGGAAAGCAGCTTACCAAGCTATTTGGGGTCTCCTCGAAAGTAGGACAGTTTCCAGGCAGAACTTCTTCATCTTTATTTCATCCTACAGAACATTTAGCATGTTCCAGCAAAGGGAGCCGTCTCCTGACACCTCTGATAGGGGACAAACATTGCACACAGCAGGAAAACAGTGAATTGATTAGGTAGAAAAAGAATATGCTAATACAGGTGTATGCTGATGATTTGTGTAAGTGCACTGCTGAATCATTTGGAGAATAATATTGCAATTATAGAACAAGTGGGACTGAAAACCCTAGTTGCTGCTGTGTACGTTTCCATCCAAACTGCCTAATTTCAGTCATTAACAACTTTCAGGAGCTATCATCTGTCAGGTTTTTCAGGTAGGTTTACTGTTCCACAGTAATTTGGTTTTTTAAAGTTTAAAGTTAAATAATCCAATTATTTTTGAGAACTGGAAAAGTAGGGGAATACTATCCCCATGGCAAATAATGATAACCATTCATAATTTTGTAAAAGCTCTAATGTCAACACTATTATCAGACCATGAATGATATCCTGCGTTTACATATGAAGAAGCGCAGCTCCCTTTCTTGTATAGCAGGGGAGAGTCAAAACATACCAGGCCAATGCTTCACATTTTGTGCACCTTTACCCAAAGGCTCCCACCTGCCTCCCTAAAATAAAAAAGAAGCTTGCAGTATTTACCAAATTGCCAAGCATTTTTTTTTAATTCTTGGGAACTTTAAATTAGACTTTTTTTTTCATTGTGAGCAGGGAGTTGGAGATCATATTTAAGTCCCCAGTAAGGCCAGCTCACTGATAAGGAGAGATTTGTCAGACACTTCCACCAACGTATGGTCCCCAACCTTGGAGCTCTTGGAGCTGCTTTACAGGGAGACTCTTGCCATTTGTCACCACTGGAGCTGCCCTGCATCGCATCTGGCCACGGGTCCCATGGATCGAGGCCTGAATTCACGGGCTGACATCCTGGCCCAGCCCCCATCCATCCTCATTCCCAGGAAGATGCTCAATGCCCGGGGCTGCCCCCCATCTGCCCTGATCCATGGCTGGGGGTGGTGGGACGGCCCCAGCTGCTGAGGTTCTGCCCTGCCTGCCTTGCTGTGAGTCTTGGCTCACAGCTCCCCTTCTCTGACAAAGCATCCTGCCCTCCCCATCTCCTGACAATTTTTTTTTTTTCCCCCAAATTAAATATGTTGGAGCAAAAGCATTGTGAGAAGAAAAAAAGGCTAATGGATCTAATTTAGCTGACACTTTCCACTCATGTCAGGTAGGGTGGGATGCAGTCCTGATGGTCAAGTAGCCACAGATTAATGTTACCAAAAATAAGCAACCAACTGGGGCTAAAGCTAGGATCTGGCACTCTCTGATCCTCTACGGGAACTGGTGCCCTGACTCTGGAGGAAGCATATAAGCTCAGCCTCCCTCACATGCAGTAAATCTTCATAAACAACCCCCAGGATGTGCTTTCCATTTGACCTAGCATTAAGAATCTGAAAGTTAGGCATCTTGGACATCAAGAGTCTCTAAATAGCTGACAGACAGAGACAAGAATTTACAGAATGCAATTTATCACACCTATTTTGGACACTTGTCTCAGGATAAGGCACACATCTTTTACCAAGAACACAAGGAGCTCAGATGCCTAGCTTAGGCTAAGGAGAAAAAAAAAAAGAAAAAAAAAATATCAATGATTTGAGATAAGCCCAAGGCTTCATAAACTTCCACAATGATGGCTACTGTGATAGAGCAGCCACCAACACATTGGTTAATATAAGAACTTTGAGGATACTTTATGGTGATTTATTTTGGATAAGGTTCAGGTCTGTGTGTTAGAGTGAGAGGCAGGGCAGCTGTCTGCAGCCAGGGGCTCCCAGGGGATTTCATTACAAGGGATGGCAGCTCCTTGCAATTAATTACAACAAATTAGTAAGGCAGTTCACAATATTGGAAAGGGTTTCTGTTGTTTTTTCCTATTCTGAAACTTCTGCTGATTTGAAAGAGATTCTTTGAATGGGAATCTGACTATCATTGATCTCCTGAGACTGGTATTGATTCTTAGCTTTTAGCCTAGAAACATGAGGCTGGGAGCGAACTCCTCAGTCGTTGAGGACAGCAGTTTGCAAGCGCAGACAACCACTTTATGTAATGTATCTTTGAAGACTCACCTATGCCTGGCTTAAAAATCAGTCTTCTTACTTGTTCTTACTAAATGGCTGCGAAGAACCTCACTACTAGTATATTTACAAGCTTTTCTCTACTTTCCTGACTGAATGTATTGATGGTAAATGTATGATTGTACGATGACCTATTTTTTTATTGCCCAGACTGTTGTTACCCTCATGTTTAACTAGTAGACTCCTATAATTTCTGCCTACATCATTAACACATTATCAAAAAAGACCCAAAACCATCTTTTAGGGACATTGGTGGCAATTATTGCATAGATTCATGCTTCCTCTTTTGACACAACCAGTCTTCTCCTCCTTACCTTTGTTAGATTTTCATACCTCTATCCTCTGGGTTTATGAAGTGTCTCAAATGGCACCATGGCATATACTTTAGTGAATGTCAGATACATTAGCTCCTTGAATAGAAAAATAATTTTTCTGTTCTAAGAGAAATAGTTTGTTATTCTGGATTTATCTAGCATTGTAAAAACATGTTACGTTCTTGTAGCATTTATTTCAATACTATTAAATAATATTTCTTCCAAACTTTTCTAAAGCTTTGCTTACTACTGAAATCAATCTATTGTTGCTGCTCTTACTCCATATTTTTCTGTTTTGAAATAGAAAATTTTCCAGTCATGAAGCCCCACAAAGCACTGACAGAGTAATTTTTAAAACTTGGTATCAAATCTGTAGTATCATATGACAATTTTTTCCAGATTCTGGGATGGTGATTGTTAGATGGGAGCATATTGTGTTTCCTGAGTGAAGCTTCTACTCTGCTTGAGGTAATTCAGGTTTTTTTAAGCACATGCCCATAATTTGTTCTGTCCTCACTTCCTCAGCTAACACCATGGTACTTATTTAACTGAAGTATCTGGGGAAGATGACAGGAAGGAACAACTAAATCGTATTTAACCTCAATACCATGCTTACAATACAGAATTTCCCCCCTCATTTCCCTTCTTTAGAAACATAGCAAAAAATATACCAGGTCAGACAGGAGGTCCACCTTCCTCAATATCATCCTTCCAAGAGTAACCTCAGCATTTACCATGGTAAAAATAATGTGAAAGTTTAGATGCTCCTATCAACCTTTCAGGACCTGGTACTGTGTTCTTTTCATTTAAACAACTGGGAAAAAAAATATTTTTCTGTTTATTCTAATTTCAAATGTAAAACCTAACATAGTTTAACCTGAGGCAGGTCTCAATTGTCTCCTGCTGGAGCTTTAAGATGTTTGCTCCCTCATTCCGTCTCTTTTTCTACTCCCGATTATTCTTCATGCCTTTTCAGAGATGGCACTTGAGCCTGTTAGAACTAGAACCCTCACATGCAGATTTATTCTTTACTGGAGATGTAAATTCTGAAGACCTTTCGCAACTTTGATTTAAGGAAATTCCAAACCAACAGCGTATTAGAGACCAAATACTGTATCATTCAAATCTTTAAAGCTAGCTCCTTTGAGACTGAGAATCTTCGTCAAAAAGCTAGGTTTGCTCATATATAAATTTACATAGAGTAAGGCAAACATTTTATTACTCAGTCCAATATTGTATTCTAAAATCAGTCTTCATATAACATTCTCATATGCTCTGAAGACCCAGTCTTAAACAACACCATTTTTATTCATGTAGTATTTATGTGAATAAAACTTTGAGCCAACATTTCTAGAAATACCTTGACCATATCATTCATAGAACCATATAATCATAGAATGGTTTGGGTTGGAAGGGACCTTAAAGATCATCTAGTTCCAACCCCCCATTTCCAAGGAGGGGGCAACCATAGCTTCTCTGGGCAAACTGCTCCAGTGCTTCACTTTCATTTTCTCTTTTCTTCAGTTTGTATGTGGGAAGTTAAAATCTTCTACCATTACACAATTCCCTACAGTATTTCTTTCTAGCAATATTTCATAGATCTTTGTTCTAGTTCCGAAGCAGTCCCTGGATACCACATAACGCTGCTAATCCTGAGAACATTTTTAGAGCAATTTTTTATTTAAGCAGATTCCGTTTTGTCTATACAGACATTTCCCACTTTATATCCATTTATGACATGATAAATATCTAGAGCTAAGCCAGTAGCTTGATATTTATTTATCTTTTTTTTTCTCTGAAGAATGTATACCTTTTAACAAACCCAATCCAGTCATGATTGCTATTTTACCATGATTCCATTATCCCTATCATATTTTTGTCTCGGCTTTACGATATTTCAAATTCTTTTTTTTTTTTTAAACTAGCACATTGCATAGTGGTGTAAAGATGATGTGTCTTGACCTTGCACATTTTTCTACCTCACAGATGTATGGTCTAAGAACCCCTGGTAGTAATGTTAGGTCATAAGGTTTTCAAAACTTGAAAATCTCATACAGTCTTAAGTGTTTGTTAAATCCATTTTTTAAGAAATCTGAAAAGACATGAATTATTCAATATATTATTTTGCAAGTTAATGTCAAGTTATAGATTATTCCACTTTAAAACTTTTTTCCTGCATTGTGTATAATCTTACAAACAGAGCCATTTGCACACACTTCAGTAGGTAGTACTTTCTCTTACAACACTTGCTGACATTAAAACAAAAATTAAATGAGAATTTTTTATTATATATATATATATGCTCACATGATTTGCATAATAAAAACATAACCCAAAGTAAAATTCAGATGATAATTGAGCACCATTGAAGGGTTTCTGGAGATTCTGACACAACTAGTCACTCAGACCTGAGATATCTAAATAGGATCTTGGTATATTTTGGAGGATGAGCACCTACTAGCAGTTTCAGATACACCCAAAAATTTTCAGTGTATTCCTAAACTGATTCTCTTTCAGGGTATTGAATGCACCTACAGCAGTAAAGGACTACTTCTTTGCCTGAGAAGACGTCATCATTCTATGATACAAAGATGGTGTTCCTGAATGCATGGCTAGATATTCAGAAACATATTGTATCTTCCGTGCTATGCCAGTGCCCCACATCAATTTACATAATTCAAATCAGAATGAGGAATCTGTTTTAAATTGGAAAAATCCATTAAACCACCTCCTAGTGCTTTATCCTTAAAAGAGTTGGGTCCTGCGGTTGCTCCATTTGAGACTCTATATGTTGTGTTCCCTTTATCAACTTTTCTTTTCACTCCTGTCTCTCTCCTATATTCTGCACCACAAGAAAATTAAAAAAAAAAAAAAAGAGCAAGCTGCTGCCTCTTCAGTCTGGTGAATCAGTCATGTCTGGAAATAATGCAGAAAAAGGCAGTCCTGCGGTTAAGCTGTTGGAATGACATCTCCAAACCATCACATAATATATAGGTGACCATAGACTACATTTATCATACATAACCGCAAGTATTTTTCATGGACACATCTAACATCTGTTATCCATTTCTACTAAGCCTGCCATGAAGAGAGTCCATGGCAGGACTTCAGTGAGCTGCCTAAAGTTAGGTGACCTGAATCTGAGAGATAGTTTCCATTTCAGAGAAAAGTTGTAATGGGCATACATACAAGTTCCTGAGGAGTATTAGTGAAGTCAGTGGGTTTTAAGAACATAATTAAAATAAAGATTGTATGTGTTTTGTTTAATGGAGTTGAAATTCTCAAAGTAAATATGCCTAAATGTGTTAATGTATGGGAGCTTTCCCCTCTGTGTACCTCAGATTCTCATTGAGAAAGAAAAGCTGCTCTTTTACTGTCTTTTGCTTTCTTTCATTGAGTTTGTGACATCTCCAGGGCAGATGGTGTCTCTGGAAGTGGAATTGAATAGGATCACTGCTGTCTGTGTCTCTGTATTTCTGTTTTTCTTATAGTCATGCCTCCTGAAGTCACCTGAACACTCTGGAATCCAGGCTTTCATTTCAAAAATGGAAAGCTTCTATGCTTCATAGATATGGAGAAAAGTTTGAATACGTGTTGAAATTTATCTTGACAGTTTAGCAATCAAGCAACAAAAAAAGGAAGGAAGATCTTTAAAGCATCATTACTTTTAAATTGATCTGATGATAATTGGAGCTTCATTTACAGGTTTTGAAATGTTGAAATGGGCAATTGTGATCTCAGTAGTGCAATGGGACAAAATGTTCACTGTAATCAAACACTGCAAAAAATGCCTTATTAGCAAATGCATGCTTTAATTGCATGAGCTCATGTACAGACATTTCTGCCCTGACTTTATCTGGAAATATGATTTGGCCCAGGTAGGAAGCCAGACTATTTGAGCTCTCCCCATCTCCCTCCTTATTTGAGGCAATTGTCAAAGAGTACCTAATGATCAAGAAGGACCCTGAAGACAAGGTGGGTTCTGGCATTCAAAATGAGCAAGAACGGGGATCTCAAACTGGAAACAAAAATTTTCAAATATTCCCAGATCTGGGCAGCCAACTGAAATTGAAAAGTCAAACATTTCAGGCACAGGATGCTTATTCCCTCTTCTTATTTTTCCTTCTCATATTATGAAGAATATAAAGAATATAAATTTTCAATGGGACCTTATGTCTACTCCCCTGTTTTATGAGGAACCTAATCAACAAAACTACTGAGCAATCAGAAGAATGTTTTTAAAAATTTTCCAAGTTTACACAAAGCCTGGACACACTTTTGGTGATTACTATTTGTTGTGCATGAAAAGCCCCCAACAGTCTTTCTCATCTGCTGAAGGTTTGGCTAGGTCCTTATTTCTTCCAGATCCATTTGCCCATTGACAATTTTTTGTATTCTGTATGAATGTCTGGTCTCTAAGACAGATTCAGGTATTAAATAAACTATGTCTCAGCAGGTTTTCTACTTATAACTGCAGCCACTTGAAAACAGTAGCAGTAGGAGAGCAAAGTGAGATTATCATACACATTTGAGAACAGAACAAGAAGTCAAGGAAAACAAAAATCTCTCAGAGAAATAAATACTAGAAAAAGAGTCCAATTATAAAACAAGCACATCTTCCCTTCTGTTTCTTCCTCTAAACAAGAATAACAGTGTTGCAGAAACAGGGATTTTATATTTAAAGACCAAGTACTTTTCAATTACTCCAAATTGAAGCTTGAGCGAGACAAGGGTGTATTTTCCTCTCAATGCACGCACTTCACATTAATACTAGTGAATGTAAAGAAAAAGATCTTAACAAATACATGGAAAGCAAGATATATCTTAACACCCACAATATGATAGATTTCACCAAAGCCATTAATTTGGCCAGCCAGCAAGTGAGAAGCAGCATAATTAAGGACATGGTTTAGTGGTGGGATGGCAAGGTTAGGTTAGCAGTTGGACTTGATGATCTTAAAGGTCTTTTCCAACCTAGATGATTCTATAATTCCTGATACTTTATTTGCTTACCTCATATCTAGTTAGTTATTCAAAATTTGAGTCACTACCACCAAGGTAGCCAATCCATATGCCAACTAAAGTAAGAAAGGAAAGATGGCAAGCAGAAATGCTCTCCAGAGATGCTGACTCCTCTCCAGACAATTAACAAGGGAAATTTAGCTACTTGTTCAGAGTAGCAACTGAAGACTCAAAACAGATAAAGTTAGGTGAGATGTAGCCAAGCAAAAGAAAAGAGTGACAACACAGCATGGTCAAAATATATTTCTCATACAAATCAAGTGTATTCCATGCAGTATTTAATTTAGTGAATTAACTATCAATAGCAATATTGATAGGAACATTAATGTCGATCTGTTAGGAATTATCCAAAGGTTCTTTCTTTTAGGGATCTTCCTGTACTTTTTGTAGAAATTGCCATATTTTTTCATATGAGCTTTTGTCAATCCTTTCTATGCTTGTAGCAGAGTGATTCCATTTCTTTTTAAATATTTTGCTCTTTATCTACTGGTAGTAGTAGTACAATTTTTTTTTTTTTTTCCAGTTCTAACTGAACATTAATGAGTTAATTTGTTATCCTGTTATTTAAATATTTCTACAGCTGTATTTCTTCCTCTTGAATCATAGAATCATAGAATGGTTTGGGTTGGAAGGAACCTCAAAGACCATCTAGTTCCAACGCCCCTGCCATGGGCAGGGACACCCTCCACTAGATCAGGTTGCCCAAAGCCCCATCCAACCTGGCCTTGAACACTTCCAGGGAGGGGGCATCCACAGCGTCTCTGGGCACCCTGTTCCAGTGCCTCACCAATGTTTGGGAGGAGTCTTAATTTGTAAAAGTAAAACATACTTGAGCTCATACTTTAGATAGGAGTCCTCACTGAGACATTCCATCTTCCTGGGAATGCAAATATTTAAAGAAGACTGGATTAGTGTTTTAAAAGAATTGTTTTTTCTCGTACAAAGTAATCCAAGCCTAAACATAAGCAGCAGTGAGGTGGAGAAAGTTGGATTACAAAACCTTCTTTGATTTAAAAGATTATTTACATTTCTTTCAACTAAAGTACATGGAAAAAGTTATCAGTAATACAAGCAGCTACCAAAGCAGGAGGCATAAATGTTGCTGCCCCTGATGACCCCAGCATTTACCCAACATTCAAGGTCTTGCAACTTATTGCTGTTAGAGGGAGGAATGGGTGGAGCCAGGTACCTTTGATGCTGTCTTGTTTATTTACAAACAGTGGAGATCAAGTCCTTTTTCTCTCAAAACAGCAAGAAAGAAAAAGCCAGCGGAGTTTCCTTGCTTGCAGTTCCAACTCCCTTCTCAGCTCACCACTTTTTAATAAATAGCTTCTTTTCATAGCAGAAAACTAAGAAAAGGTAAGAGTACTTCTCGTTTGTATCTTGGCCTTCTTGTTGTTTTATTTCTGGTGAACTGTGGTGGTTTTTAGCAATTCTCTTCAATTTATTGCATCATTCTGCCCTCCCTTGTTGTTACCTGACATTTAGGAAATTCTTGGAACCACAAGACCGAAGTTAGCATTACGATGCTTATATTATTGCAAAACTAGGAAATGATTGCTCAGAAAATTATGGGAGGTAATTAAGCATCCAAAGTTTGCTGGTAGCTAGATTGCAACATTTATATTGGTGGGTTTTTTTTTTTGGGGCCCATCTCAAACAGGAGAATAGATAGTCAGGAACCCATTAATCTACTTAGCCTCAATGACAGACAGCAATCACATTCAACTAATTTCAGTGAATAACATAACCGTATCACTGGTTTATTTGCCATCTGGGGGCACTTTTTCACACTGAGCAGTATCATTTCCTCTATGATAGCCAATATATTCACTGATACTGAATGTCAGAACATTTGCCCCGCTCCTGGGGATTTGTCTGCCTGGGCTCAGGGCCAACTTAGATAATGGTGCAGGTGCCTGGCCTTGATGAGAGCTGTTGGTGAAAGCTCTGCTAAAAAGCCTCAGCAGAGGCTCCTCCTGAACAGGTCTGCTAAGACACCCCAGCAAAGAATCTGCCGCCTTGCCCAGGAGCTAGTTTTAAGCTGAGGTTTGCACCCCGAGGCGCTGCCAGAGCCACACCGCAGCCGTGTTACAGCCATGCCTGCACCTTGCCACGTACCTGCTGATCCAAACCCTGAGCCTGACCCACGGGCTGGCCTCTGGGCTCGACCCCAGACCTGCCTTACGCGAGGGATCTGCCTGGCATTCACCAGAGAGCTGTGTGAACCAGTTACCGCGCCCTGCTGCCCTGCTGCCCCTCGGGATGCCGCTCCGCTCCTGGCCCCCAAGGAGCAGCCAGCCCGCACTGAACGCTCAGTAAAAGGCAACAAAACCACCACCAAGGGACATAAGCAGCTTATAGACACCTGCCGCGTACAGGAAAGCACAAGTTAAAACAACAGCCAGAACAAACGATTGCTCTGATGGCAAAGTCTGGTAAGTAAACAAAAGACAGGAGTGTCTGCACTGAAAATGATAGGTGCTGCAGTCTTTCTTTTCAAGCGTACCCAAAGGTGCTACACGCCTGCCTCTCAGCTAAGCCAAAAGTCACTGTGCAAACTTTGCCAATCATGAAGCACATGGCCAGGTGATGTATATCAGTATTTGACCCTGATTCATAGCACAATGTCAAAAAAAAGTCAATACGATCTATGTTGCGTCTCCTTATAATGGATGGCATATTCACTCTTAATGCCATATTGCTTTAAGATGCCTGGCTTAGTTCATTTAACAAGCCACAGATTTTAATGAAAAAAATATTCCACTGTCTCCAATCAGAATGATAATAATTCAAATTATTTCAAGTACATTATCGTTAGAGGCCCTAGGTTAAATGAATTCAGATCAGCTTCTAACATAGTTACACACATCATAAATCCTATGTCATTTTTCTACCAAAAAAAATTAAAATTGGCTGTGCTTTGTTCCAACAGTGTTTTGTGAAAGCTTCAGCTTACAGAGAAACACAATCTCAGACACCTGATTTTTTTCTGCAGATTTATAGAGAAGAATCTCCTTGTTTATAAACAGAAGTGCATAACAGAAGTAACAATCCTGCAGGTACTTGGTAAATTCATCTGTAAACTAGATGTGCATTGTACTTCATAGATTCCAAGTAAAATGCACATCCATTCTTGTAAGTGATATCTTACTCTGCAAATTATTGAAATGAAATCAGTAAGAATACTTGTACAGTAAAGTGACACCCATTGTGAAAAAGTAACAGAGAATCTGTCCAACAAATATGTCCACCAATATGATGAAACTGTGAAAAATGCAGCTTTAAATCTAGAATCTATCCCTTCCTAAAGACAGAGAGAAGCATGAATAGTATAGTCCTCTGGAGGTCCCATCAGGCAGATCATACACTTCTGGTTACCTGTGTTCATGGAGATGAGTTCATATAAGCTAAACTCAGGGGAGATTAACCAGACTGTTACAGAGAATGGAAAATACATGTTATTAGCTGAAAATACATTTTATTAGCTGAGATTGAGAAGCATGGCTTGCTTAGACAAGCAGGAAGAAGGCTGAGTGGGGGTGTCATTGCTGTCTATAAATATCTCAAGCAGAAAAAGAACAAGAGAGATACAAATCTATTTATGCTAAAGATTTGCTTTGGCATAGGTATGAATGGACCATGAATACACTTACTGTAGATCATATTATTTCCAAACAGCACAGTGAAGTGCTGAACAGGTTGTTTGGAGGCTTGAGGGAGAACAGCATCAAATTTTTTTGCCCGGCTGTTTTAGAAAGAGGTTAATTGATGCATACCAGAAGATGAACCTGCTGGAGCTGATGACTCAGAACTTCCCTCCCAGTCCTGTTGTACCTGGAGTGGCATGGAGAAGGTAACAAGGATTAAAGAAAAACCTGAGACCATTGCATACCAGACTAAAATTGTCTTCCTAATCTGTATTTACAGTATATTATTTGGAAATACTGGAGCTTTTACTGCTGATGGAATTATTTACTATCTTGCACAGACAATATATATATATAAAAAAAAGAGAAAAACTATTGTAACATTATAAAATGCTATTACAGGAACATTTATTGTAACATCACCCTTTTGTAGAGCCATGCCTGATCTGAATCGTATTCTGTATTTAAAATGGGTACAGAATGGATTAGGGCAGAAAGGCAAATGGATTTTTCCAAGAGCTTTACACAACACTGTGGAGGGAAGTGAATGCTCTGTCATTCAAAGTGTTTCTCAAATTGGTGAAGCTTTCTAAAAACAAGCCTTTTTTCCCAATGGCAGAAATCAGTTCTGTTTGGCTCTGTCATATAACATATAATTGGGATGTTAATTCAGTTCCTTGCTAACCTTCCAGTTCCTTCTTTGGCCCACTAAAACTCAGGGTAGTTCTCACCAGTGCGGGTTGTAAATATTTCCCAATCTGCTGCTCTTTCAGTCATCTTCCCTGCTAGATTGCCAGCACCAGAAATTGCACTGAGCTGTAGAAAATCATAGCTTTATAATGCTCATGCTATGCTCACTTTTTCAATGTTTGATGTGACATTTTGTTTGTCCTCATGCCCCTCTGCATGGCACTTAGAATGAGGGAACTCTGAAACCGCAGTGCTGTCAGAAAGCTGGAGCTCAAGCAGAGCTCATGGAGTAAGTGACCAGGTCCTGTGGCAGCTGCAATTATGGATTTTCTGAGGATGGTTGTTTAGGGAGAGTGGCTTCCTATCTAGGTCCTCTACAAGGGATAGGATAACTGTTGTGAAAAAAGCAAGATGCTCAGTGCCTGTTCTGCATCCTGCACTGCTAAAGCTCTTCACCATTTTGCTCCAAGCAGCCGATCTAAGCTCACTTGATATCCAGTAACCATGTCATGCATCTCAAGCAGTGTGCTAATGGTTCTCCGTACATCTCTCTGAGCTACTGCTGTCTTGCACATGGCTACAACATTTCATGCATACTAAAAGGTCAGCAACTATAACTCTTTGTTCTTGCTGAGTTTGGGGACAAGTGTGTCCCCAGCATGGATAATGAGTAGTAGACTGTAGAGTCCCATGAGGAAGTGCTTTCCAATCCTGTGCTACCTTCTGTTAGATTGTTCTCAAAGGACATGCCAGTAAGGAAGGCTGAGTCTGATCTTCCTCACTCATTTCAGGCTCATATAGCACCTTCTAGCCTCCCCAGCTACCTTCACACTGCATATTATATAGGAAGTCTTTGGTCCTGCCGGACCTTGTGGTACCTTTGGCAAGGACATTCCAGACCCCAGGTCATACCCTAGTTTGTCTTTATTTCATATGAGTTTTTAAACCAAGATGCCTTCTTCTATAAAGGATCTGCCTCCCATGGTGCCTCAGCATCCACACCAATCCTGCTCTGCAGCACACTGACACAAGCTGTGACTCACAAGTTTGGGAAACAGTAACAGAAACAGCAAATCTGCTGCAACATCACAGTGCCGCTGCGTCACATTATACCCAGGTGAGACCAAGCCATTCTTCAGGATGGAATGGTTAAAAACACATAACTTTCAGGAGATTAAAAATCACATTTATAGCTCTTTGCTATACTCTGCAGGGCATCACAAATTCTTCCAGGAACCCATCTGAGTCCAGGAGAAGGAGCGCATCACTTTCTGAACAGTAGTGTGATCTTTTATGAGATCAATGCATATCCTCTGCTTATCAGATGTGTGAATTCATGGTATGAGGGTACCCACCAAAGTTGCTAGAAGCAGTGCTTACCTTGGTTTTGATGGTGCAGTTTGTGATGGTCCTGAACACACTGGGAATACTCAGTCAGCCTCATTCCCTGCTGGGTGTCTGTCAGGTGCATCTTGCAGACACTCAAAGCCATCTGTGAAGCCTACATCAGCTTGAAGTTGGTATCATGTGCTGTTGTGCTCGATATTGTGCTTTATCCAAATAAAATTTGTATTTATTTCTTTTTCTCCTCTTTCCAAATGAATGTAAAAGGATTTTATGTATCTGTGGGACTGGAAGATTCATGAGTATGACAGTTAGCAGCTCACTCCCAGTCCTGGTCCCCTGATTGCACAGATGTTGGTTTGTATTTGGTTTGCATGGCAAGGTTTTGGTAGCAGGGGCAGGGGGGCTACAGGGGTGGCTTCTGTGAGAAGCTGCTAGAAGCTTCCCCTGTGTCTGACAGAGCCAAGGCCAGCCGGCTCCAAGACAGACACGCCGCTGGCCAGGGCCAAGACAATCAGCACCTCTGTGATAACATATTTAAGAAGGGAAAAAACAAGTTAGGGGAGCTTTTGCAGCTGGAGACAGGATTGAGAAGATATGAGAAGCTCTGCAGACACCAAGGTCAGTGCAGAAGGAGGGGGAGGAGGTGCTCCAGGCGCTGGATCAGAGATTCCCCTGCAGCCCATGGTGAAGACCATGGTGAAGCAGGCTGTCCCCCTGCAGCCCATGGAAGAGGGATGAGGGGGTGTAAAGATTCCACCTGCAGCCTGTGGAGGACCCCAGGTCGGAGCAGGTGGAGGCACCTGAAGGAGGCTGTGGTCCCATGGGAAGCCCAAGCTGGAGCAAGCTCCTGGAGCAAGCTCCTCCCACGGAGGGAGGAGCCCAGGCTGGAGCAGGTTTGCTGGCAGGACTTGTGACCCCATGGGGGACCCACGCTGGAGCAGTCTGGTCCTGAAGGTCTGCACCCCATGGAAGGCACGCATGCTGGAGCAGTTCGTGAAGAACTGCAGCCTGTGGGAGGGATCTCATGCTGAAACAGGGGAAGAGTGTGAGGAGTCCTCCCCAGGAGGATGAAGAAGTGGCAGAAACAACGTGTGATCAACTGACCGTAACGCCCATTCCCTGTCCCCCTGTGCCACAGAGGTGGGAGGAGGTTGAAGCTGGGAGTGAAGTTGAGCCCAGGAAGATGAGAGGGGTTGGGGGCGGTGTTTTAAGATTTGATTTTATTTCTCATTGCTCTACTCTGTTTTGCTTGGTAATTAGATGAATTTTCTCTCTAAGTTGAGTCTGTTTTGCCCATGATGGTAATTGGTGAGTGATCTCTCCCTGTCCTTATCTCAACCCATGAGCCTTTTGTTATATTTTCTCTCCCCTCCCAGCTGAGGAGGGCAGTGACAGAGTGGCTTTGGGGGGCACCTGGCCTACAGACAGGGTCAGCCCACCGCATGGTTTATTCCTCGTACTAGTTTCCTCTAAAGAAAAACCTTGGCATGGTTCTATTGAGTGATGGGTATCAAAAAGCAGCAATGACAAGAATGCACCAAATTTGTCTCCTATAATTCTGAGTACTTCTCTAAAACCCACCACACACCTGTATTCCTGTTGTCATGCCATGCTCCAGGCTGTGCAACACATCACCTCAGTTAGATGATATAAATTATCAGCTTTGTATGATAGCTTGAAATGCAGCCCTCAAATTATTATGGACACTTGAAACTAAAAAATTCACAAAAAAATTAAAAAAAAAACAAAAAAACCCCACAAAACCAAAACCACAAACAAAAAACCCAACAAAACAAAACGAAACAAAACATCTGTTGTATGACCACAAAGCATGACAGGAGGGCCAAGAAGGCAAAACCTTTCCAGGGTAGAAGCTGTCACTATAATGTAGAAGGGACTTGCCCTGTGACAATACAGCCCCCCTACATGAAGGACTAAACCTTGTACCTTGGAGCAGACAGTTTCAGTTCTGTAGTCCTAGCCCATGTTCACATCATTTGCATTTACGTACCACCATAGCCTTTAATACTGGCACCAGCCAGCCATTGCCTAGCCACTTCTGGATGCCTCTTCTATCCCCACTAAATCTCCTCTCCAGATTCTGAAGGATCTTCCCCTACATATTTCTCCATGTCCCATCATTTCTCTGTTGCCATAACAGCCTGACTGAACCATGGCAAAATTCACAGCCCTGAGAAGTCAAACATTTGTTATTCGGAAACATATGTGCTGCCTTGACCTCTGACCAGAACCCACTGCAAAGTAAATCAGGCAGCTTCTTCTTCCACCTGCAAATACTTTGAACCACACACATATTCTAGCCATTTTCCAACTATTTTCTAGTCCTCCCTGGCTCCTTCCCAGTGCCATACTCTATATTCTCACTCTATTTCCTTCCCAATGTATGGCTTGCGAGTGTGCTCTTCTGTGAAAAGCTGCCAGTCTGCCTTACCCTATGTGACTGGCCCCTTTTTCCAAGGGTGGTGCCTAAGATACAGTACCTGGGGCATGGTCTACCTGATCCCAGTTGGCATTGTATCAACACAACCCACACATTATAGGTGAACACTATTTTTGCTATTCATTGCAAATAAACTTTAAGGCTGTAGATAAACAGGCCAATGAAAAGGGCAAACCCTAAAATCCAGTCCACATCTAAGAGTACTATGCCATTTGGAAGCATAAATGAATGTACAAAGATGATATATATAAAGAATAGCTGCCTTCTGGAGCCAGCATACCAATAAAAAAATCCATCCTGTAATACATAAGGAGAGGCTTACATTTGTATTGAGAACATTGTGCATTACTTAGAATCAATGGCTCTAAAACACTTTCTTCCTAGACCTGTTGTTTACTTGAGCCAGCTTCAATTAGGCCAAGTGCTGTCACAGAGCCATGACATTTCAAATATCTTTATTTACTAGAGTCACCAGGAATCCCTCAGTGCCCCTTCAGACTAAATACACAGATTAAATACCAGCTGCAGCAGGTTATTTAAAGAAAGGCGTGGAACAGGAACACACTATTCTCTGAGAAACAGTTTCTTCTAGTGTCCAAGAAGCAGTTACGGGACAGCGCTGGTGTAATGCCTCCCAGGTGCACAGACGAGGTGTGACTTGGGTTGTGGTGAGGAACCTTGGGAGTCCTGCTCCAGGTGATGCACAAGCGCTCTTCTGCAACTACCTGGCAGGTTTGCATCCCAACAGGGTGAGGTGCAGCATCATGCCCTTATGATCATCATTCTGCTGCCTGCTGTTGGCCCTTGCTGGTTTAGTAACGGGTCGCTACCAAATGGCAAGTAGTTTCCTGGATGCCTGTGGCAAGAGGAGGCATTCACATATGTGCCTGCAGTTTGAGTGACTCCCTTGGTGTACCCCTAGTTTGAAAGCCCTCCTCCTCATTGATAATGATGCTTTCACCAGTCAAGACTGGGCTAAGTATTGCCAGAGGCCACATTGCAGCTTTGCTGCTGAAGCCCTTCTGTAAAACCTTTTAATTACGTCAGGATTGCCCACCCCAGATGCTATTTGCAACAATGTTGGACTTTTAAGCACTTGTCCCTTGAGTGTCAGGAAGATCTGGGCACAGACCCATAAACATTCAGTCTATCTGTGGAAAATTCAAAAAATTAAAATCAAGGTTCAAATCTCAAATTATTTATTTTCCTTTCAATTACAAACTAAAATCTGTAGAAACAGAAACTCTTTGAAGGATATTTGAATTTTTTAAAATATTGATTCTAGTATTGTGCATCCATAGTATTTCCCAGAGTTGTGTTACTGTACAAACACAATGGATACCTTTCTCAAGACTATGACAAAATCAAAGAGGCCACAGTGCAAATTACAACCAGGCCCAAGGATTTTCTTGCCCTTTTCCCTTTGTAAAATTCCTTATATTATTTATCTTTCTTTTTCACTTTTTTTTTTTTCTCCAGCATGCTTTTGAAAAGCTTGGGTAAAACTATTTATTTTAGTTTGTTTCCCTGAGTAAAGGGGTTAAACTAATTGTCTAAGGGATTGCACTTGACTAGCACCAGACATAATTGCTGAAAGCCTATTGTTTAGTATTTTATGAAGAGAATGAGGAGCATAATGAGTATTGCTACAGTGCCAAGGTAAAGTAGCTTTACGTCTGAAACTTAAGAGAAGTTTCAAGAGGCAGAGAGGCATCATTCCCCCCCTGGATATACCATTTGCTGTTTGCACATGATGATCTAAATTTAATATGAAAAACCTGTAATTCTTAAAAAAGAAAAACAGCCAAAGGGAAATGGTGTCTTTCAATATACAGCAGACAGCATCACTAAAGGTATAGCAGAACACTTTACCAAATAAAAGGTCATATGAGTTAATTAGGCTTTTTTCCTCTTCCATTTAATAAGAAACAAAGTTACCATGGAGACTGACTGGATAATGCATTCTATTTTGGTACAAAAACACCTTTTAGAAAGAACATATTTAGTGAGGAATTTTCAAAGGCAGTGAGTGCTTTGAAAAAAACCCCCACATGAAACCTTTACTTATTCTTTCTTTTTTTCATTTTCGTGTGCATTAGTGCTTCTGTCCCTGTTGTCTGGTGTTCGTCTGGGAAGATTGCTCTGTTCTCTCTGTAGTATAAATAAGTGGACATAGCAATTTTGACAAGGCAGCAGCCCTACCTATCTTGAGATTGCAAGATAACAGGACAAATTATCTGTGGATCTGCTACTCCTGGGACCCCTGAACTCTTTGAACGTCCACTGAGTTGCTTTCTAATGCCATGGACCCGAAATTCCCTGTGTCTAAATTGCTTTGGGTCTCATCTTATAACCTCTAACCTGACAGTAAGGCCTTTTTACAGGACAGAGAGAAGACTTTCTGGAGCCCTCCATATTTCATTCTTGGCAGGGTGTTCGAGCAGGATGAGAAGAAAAGGTGTGAAAAGAAGCAGTTTCCCTCCTGATTTTTGTCTGGTATAGATACCTAATTCAGAAGACCTCCCTCTGACAGGTGTTCTACAGAGACAAGTTTTTCAATGCCACTTTCATCTTGATAGATCATAGAATCGTAGAATGGTTTGGGTTGGAAGGGGCCTCAAAGATCATCTAGTTCCAACCCCCCTGCCATGGGCAGGGACACCCTCCACTAGACCAGGTTGCCCAAAGCCCCATCCAACCTGGCCTTGAACACTTCCAGGGATGGGGCATCCACAGCTTCTCTGGGCAACCTGTTCCAGTGCCTCACCACCCTCACAGGGAAAAATTTCTTCCTTACTTCTAATCTAAATCTACCCTCTCTCATTTTAAAACAAGTACCCCTAGTCCTATCACTACATGCCCTTGCAAAAAGTCCCTCTCCAGCTTTCCTGTAGGCCCCTTCAGGTACTGGAAAGCTGCTCTAAGTTCTCCCCAGAGTCTCCTCTTCTCCAGGCTGAACAACCCCAACTCTCTCAGCCTGTCCTCATAGGAGAGGTGCTCCAGCCCTCTGGTCATCTTTGTGGCCTCCTCTGGACTTGCTCCAACAGCTCCATGTCCTTCTTGTACTGGGGACCCCAGAGCTGGATGCAGTACTCCCGGTGGGTTCTCAAAAGAGAGGAGTAGAGGGGCAGAATATGTTCTCAGGCACCAATCTCCTCTTCTCTAGACCATGCTTTGAACAGGTGACTGACTCAGAGGTCACCACCCTTTACTGAAAGGATACCTACAAATTGCCACAAGCCGAAGGAATTGCCACTACCATTTATAATTGTTTTAATTTTTATGAAAATAAACTTCTCTTATGGAATATTTAGAGACTGGGACTATGATTCTAAGACTTTGAGTTTTAATATTCTAGCTTTATATTTATCTGTAATATTTCATTCAGGTTATTGGATGATATATTTTTTACCTGAAGGAACAGTCCCCACACACTTTCTGATTTGTAATTAAGTTTACCTTGACAACAGATTTTTTATGTGAGCTTTCATATGAACAAAGCACGAATTTGCTTCTCCAGTAACAGAAAAGCTAACGAAAATAGGCAATAATAATACTAATAAAAAAAATTATATTCAAAAGTCTTCGAAATGTTGTGAATTTTTTTATTATTATTCACTGTTTTAGAATACTAATGTTTCATAAAAAATAAATTAATCTCACTCATAACCAGGCCTACAAATGAATTATAGAATGCATATAGTAAGAATATTTTAAAGGACAGTTATTATCTGTTCACTAGATTAAATACGTATTGAAATGTAAATTGCTTATGTATCCTAATAGATGGAAAACATTCCATAATGCTAAAGGTATTTTTTTCTGTTTTTCTCATTCATTTTCAATTCCTTGGTTTCCCTTGCACCTAAAACAATTTAAGGAAATAACTGTGCATACTTCAATTTAAATATTTTTTTAATTATATACCACTCTCAGTGTTTCAACACACACCTAAGACCTTGGCTGCAAATGGGCTATTTTAAAATGTCTCACAAAGAGCCCTTATCTAGCAGGCAAGGAGGCGAAAATGTCTGGACGAGCTTGATTACGGTCTCCAAACAGAGCAGGTAGTAGCTATGTGGAACCAAACATAATCTATCATAGGAAAGGCTTTTTTGGGGCACTTGGTAGAAGTGACACAATTTAGAGGGGAAGTAATCTTTCTTACATTTATTTCCTGAAGGACAAGAGGAAATATTAAATATTTAATGACTGCGCAGAAAAATAAAATTGCCAACTTTAACTCAATTTCCAAGACTGATTGATGCTGTATTATTTCTACGGCTACACAGATGACTAAGAACTTGACATATTCCCATAGTTTCTTATAGACATACAGAACAGCAAGCAAAATATTGGAAATATTACTATCTTTGATGGATTTGGTAATTGACCAGAAGAATATTACAGTGCATTTCTCTAGCGCACAAGCTGGATAGACACTTTCAAGACGACAGTCAGGTTATCATTAATAGTGGTAATAGGAAATTCAGAGAAAGTGTTCATAACATAGGATTTTTATAAAATATGTACTTTTCATGATTTTTTAGACTGAAGTCACAACAGGGCTGCTTTTACTATTTCATTGCTTTGTTTAATGTTTATATAGAATGGATGTGAACTTCATTTTGCACTAAAGTAGTAAATGACTAATATATAAAGTCTTAATTCAGTTTAAAATATGAATCTATAATACAACTTGAAATAAAATTAAGGAAGGAAAAGCATCAAAAAGTAAAATTAAATACCCATGCAAGACATGGCTAGCACTGTAATTAAAGCATAAAATCATGTTTTCCTTCCTCCAACCATATTCTACGAAGCACAGAAGAGAGGACCTGTTGAGTGGGAGCCATATTGTCTAACTTAAGATGTCTGAAGGTGAGATGTCAAGCCTTACCTAATCCCTGTAGGATACTTTATGATCAAGAGATGAAAACAGGCAATATCAAATTAGGATTAAGTAGCCTAAATTGCACAGATTTTCTAATTTTTAGATGCTCAAGCTAAGGACAACTCATGCCCCCTTTTTCTCATTAAAATACACTTTCTTTTCAATGTATTCTCCAATTTAAGTACAAGAACTTCTATGAAAGAGGAAGAGTGCGCTGTGTTTCATTAATACTCAGAACAGACTGAGCATCCCATGGTTGTTTGCATCTTGAATCACAGGCAAGGTTCTGGGAATGTTTTTTTGTGTGTAACCCCAATCATAGCTTTTCGTTGATATACTGGTGCTTGAGCTTCGGATGCAAAGCATAGATACGATCTCTTTCCTGTAGAATTATAGGTAATTTAGTTAGATTCTTAGAGCCAGAAACTCTACGGGACACTGCATCCAAGACTGTGAATTTGTGCAAAAAGGATTATCAAAATACTTGTATTCATTTTATATGTGCCTTGGGATCAACTAGTGTCCCTCATATTCTTCCAAAAGCATGGCTGATTAATACCCCTACAAGATAAAGAAACAGAAGTACCACTATTGCACTGTTGCATAAGGTAATCCTTATACAAGGTTCACAGGCAAAGATGTCCCACTCCTTCAATTTGCAATCAGATCCATGTCTATGACAACCATTTCCAGAAAAAAATCCTTCCTTAAATAGTTTTTATAATTTTAATAATTTTAGCAATTTAAAGAATTTGCAAGTGTGTCTACCACTTTAGTTTAAAGTATAAAGTAAGAAAAGTATTTTGTAGGAAATCAGCATTTGATGAACAATCTCAACAAGTCTGTTATGGGTAGCAGTGTGATTTGCTTAGGCAAACAATTTTGAGAACTTTATTGGAATTAGCTGAGATTTGTTGATAAAAACAACAGTAATTTCATAGATGGACATGCATCTATGCATCCTACAGAGGACTGTTTGTGGCATTTTAAGGATTTGCATTATAGATGGGGGAGAATATCTTCTTCCAAGGGTTTATCCCTTAGACTCAGAGTGTAGTTTATAGACACAAGTGAACTAAAGCAACAACTCCAAAATAGCAAAAGACATGTGTTTTTTGACAGAAATAGAAATTCAAAAGAAACACGAACACACAGAGCTATGACACAGCTTCAAAAATCTCTGCCATTTAATATTAGGAGTGGATTTTGTCCTAGCACCTAAATCCTCTGAAAGCCTGACTGGACTCTTCCACTGTATTACTGGAGGAGATGTGGGCAAGAATTTTACCTCAGCAACAATCACATTATATTTCTTCCATACTCTTCAAAACTCAGGATCAAGTGTCTAAACTGTTCTTTTAAATAGCTTAAATTCAGTCCAAGTTCAGGCTGCCTTCAAATTCCACCTGCCCTTGTGGCTTGGCACATGAAAGCACTCCTAGAAAAGGTCCTGGCGTCCTTTTGAGAAAGGACCCAAATCATTAATTTCACCTGACATCCTCACTGCACGTTTTCTTCCATGAATGCTAGCTGTATAGCCGCCTCCTACTAATATAATTAAGTTACCACTAAATAACTACACTATAGCCAATACTATGATTAATAACTACTTATTTAACATGAAGTAATTTGGGCTTGGGTCTGCCCTGTGGCAGTGAAGGCACAGCAATTCTTTCCTGTAATAAATCAGCAGGGTTCTTCAGTCTGCATACCCATATGTGCAGAACAGAACCCCAGACCAGTGAAAAATGGGATATATATTTAACCAAAATAATGAACATCTTCCTCACTGAGCCTTTTAGTGATGAAAGCAATTTACCGTGTTCCTTTTTTTTTTTNTCTACTTAATCTAGAAGGTAATCACTTGATTTTTTTCTAAATTTCTAAATTTGAATTTAGTTTTTCATTTTATCTCAAGTTTATTTGGTTTAAAACAAATTCTTTGAGGACTGATTGAAGTAATTGCAGACATTAAAAGCTGTTTTTTCTAAAGTATGTCCTCACTGTAAGCACTTTATAAAAACAAAATAAAGACACATAGGATAAAGTGTTTCAAAAATCAACTCTAGCAAATGGAAATACAAGTCAGCAGTGAACCATTATATCCTAAGTGGAAACAAACCATTACAGCTTTGTTGGTATGAAGGGAAAAGGCCTGAATTCCACAATTCCTACCCAAACTAAAAATTGAGAAGTAGATTATTTTCAGATTGAATTATAGCCTGGTTTGTAGTTTGGTTTTGAACTTTTAGTCAAACTCACTATACTCTCTAAGCACCAACTGAACAATTTAAACATATCCCTTCCTCGTGAAAGGAAACCCATCATTAGAAATTTGGCAAATACAGTGCATTTCATTTAGTGTTCAAAATGACAGCATAAAAAGTCAATACAGCATGTTGAAGCAAAGAGATAAAATACTCAGCAACTTCACTCTTTTACAGAAAAATAAATGAAGTATTTGCAGCCTGTGAAGGAAACCTGTTGAATGGGAAAAGAAGCTGAAGTTCCCTTTAAAATGTCTCTTGCTCTGGATCACTGAGGGAGGAAGACTCACACTGTACTTAAGATGGAATCATGTAATAAAACTTATATATGATGTTTATTTGGTCATCCTCCTTCTATTCCACCAATCTCATTAGCATGATTCAGCTTATTGTAAGATTCCTACCTGCCAATACTTATTGGCAACTGTTTTCTATGAGTAAACCACAGTAATTTGAAAGTTTTGAAGTCTTAGAGAAAGATAATTCAATGAAACTGAAGGTACTCCATCAATGACCAGCAACTCCAGACAGTAGTGCACAGTTTGATAATTTTAGACTTAAGTAACTGGTTTTGACTTGTCTTTCCCAAAGCAAAATGTTGTGTTTCATTTTTTTGTCTAATTGCCACTTCCCCATACTTTTATGTGATGGGAAAAAAAAAAAAATTAAAGTGTCTGTGTGTTTGTATTTAGCCATCTGTGTGAATCTATGGATAAACATCAGAGTAAATCACTGTATTCTTGGGTAGACCCCTTACTTTCATTCCTTGGTGATTTCCCTAATGAGAATCATTCACAGCATAAGTATTGAGGCCACTACACCAAGGGAACTCAGGGGCGAGATGCATCCTAACACAGTAAATCCGTTTATTAAACACTATTGTTTGTGGTCTTCAGAAGACATTTCTGCAAGAGTTGCTGGAAAACTGGTGTCAATAGTTCTGCAATGACAAGAATGGTTTCCTATGAGGATGAAAATATTTACATGTTTATATAGTCTTTTCTTCTTCAGCACTTCCCCTTTGTGCTGAAGGACATGTCTAGAAAATTTTTCCCATAGCTGTCAGTATTAAATGTTTGAAAATCTGGTTCTATATTTGCACAGTATGCAGAGAATGTCAGCTACATTTTAACCCAAGCTTTCTATATTATCTCTGAAAGCAACCACATACTGTTTCAGTTCTTTTGCAGTAAGCTCAAAATTGCTGTTTTCATGTGCCAAACATGGTAGTTGGCAGTTCATACCCTAGCCCATGCAATTAAATGGTCTTGGGCAGCGGGCCATGCCCAGTGCGTACAGGCAGGAGAGGACACAAGTTTCTGGAAACATAAATGGAGTAACTGCACACCATTCCTCAGCCTGCTGCCCATCCCCATCTGCGTGCCCTGCCTTGCACCACTTCATATTGTGCAATGTGCAAAATTTTGTCAGTTGAGGTGGGCATTGTGAGAGGCCAATCTTATTCTGCGCACATCACGGCAATTCAGAGACAACAAAAAAAGAATGAGTACCCTGCAGAGATACAATTCTACCTCCTCAGTGCATGCCTGAATTCGTTCAAATCAATGGCTCTCTCCTGTTTGCAAGGTTTATGCAGCTATTAAGCCATGGACGCCTGAGCTGACAGTACAGAACTGAGGAAAGCTGCATGCTACTACAAAGTTTTATCATTGCATTGTTATGTTTTACTCATAGGCTTTTCACATCTGCCACTGATTTACATTCTTAGAGTAGAAAACTCTATTATTATACATTTCACCTTAGGACTGGCATGCTGGCAGTAACTTAAGTGTTATATTGCTGCATCAGGCAGAGAAGTCTATATTTGAACACAGCTCAGGAAAAGTTTGCTCTGTGGTAAATGGAAGACCACCATACAGAGATACAAACATAGCCATGCATGGTTAGGCTAAAAGTGATGGGAGCAATCCATATGGTTTTTGTCTTGGGTGAAGACACATAACGACTTCCATGATTTTATTGCCTGATGCAAGGAAGTAAGAAGGTCATTGAATCATATTTAATTAGAAGTTGACAATTACCAGTAATTCCTACTGCTGCCAAGAACGAGACCATGATTCATAGACCACATAGAAGATTGGTACCAGTTTTTCTAGTACAGGTCTCACACATCTTATTACAATATTCTAATAAAGTCACACAGAAAATACCTCAGATAATGTGGAACATGATTTATATAAAGCTGTAGTAGAGCTCCTTTCTTATCTTGGCAAGATGTCTGGAGGAAGAAAGGGTGAAAGATTCAGCAATTTTCTATATTTAGTCCATCACTGCATGGAAGATTGGTTGTAATAAATAATCACATAAATTAAAAAGATCAGAAAAATCAAGAAATGGCTTGCTTTCTTTGGGGGGAGGTGTCATTTTGCTCTGTGTGTGTGGACAGGGCTTTTACGTGCTAGTGCAAATGTATGGACAGAAAAGAAGACCTACAGAATCCTAAAAGCTCGAACTGTGAAATATATCATTACTGTCTTCTCACAAAAAAAAAAAAAAAAAAAAAAAAAAATCAAATGCATCCACTGAATTTTAAGTTTCCTAAATTTTCTATTTTTATGTATGGAGGAAATAGAACAGAAGTAAATCGACTACTTTATCAGCTATGAGCTCTAACTAGAAATAGTGAGTGGTAAAAGAGTCGCTTTAGTCTCTGTACTTCTGTAAAACTGGTAAAAACAATTTTATTGTCTGTCTTGGTTAATTGTCCTTCGTAAAAGTTCACCAACTGATCAGTGCTCATTTTCAAGCTGGAGCACTAGTTAGGACTCAAATGAAACAACTTCCCCTTCAACCACTAAGGCAGAACTACAGAAAAAAATCCACCTCTGTCTTGTGCCAACCTCATAATTAAATTTAAGTAGTTGTATTAATTTGGTGAGTTGATAATTTGATACCAATGATTTATTGATTCAATTTCAATTATTACCTTGATTTAATCCTTACATTAGTCCATTGTTAATTAATCTCAGACAGTAATAGTAGTTTTAATCAGTGATGTATATATTTAAGTCTAGATTAGGTTGTCCTTTTAATAAAATTCATAAAAGTAATCTGTTTTGATACATTCTTCTTACTTGCAGCATGGGCCAATTCCTCTAAAACAAAGGTGTTTATTTGAGGTATTTAAAAACAGGCTGGTTTTCTTTCTAAATTGACACCTTTTCCTTTCACAGTTATGTCATGCCAGTCAGCAGTAGAACTCTGGTTTGATCCATAAATTGCTGTTTGTTGGCACTCCCAGTAAGAACTTGTCTCAGGAATGTTATCACTATCACCCGCAGAAACAGAATAAGTAACATAAGAACATAAACTGGAACTATATTATAACCTGAGTGTCTTTTCCCTCAAAATAAAACACTCAGTGATCCCCCTTAGCCAGGCCAATATTGTTGTATCCTCTCTTTCCTCTCTAAACAAAAATAATTATTTTATTGAAAATTAAGGGTGAAAGATATCAAGAACCATGAAAAAAGAGACTAGACTGCTAGTGGTTTATTAAATTCAAAAGAGAGGATGATGCACATAGCAAACCATTTGAATACCTACACAGCAGGCTGTCCTAGGCAAATCTGTCACAAGAGCACATACCCTTAGATCTGCTGGGGAATAGCACTGGAAGGATGCAGAGAGGCGGCAGATACGCAGCATCCCGTCCTGCTGCCTGAAGGCTGGAGCCGGTGGTTTGTCAAGGTAGGCAATACTGTCCCGTACCATTAGTGTTCCTACCTGCCTCAGTTTCTAGCTACAATGTGCCTCCACTCTGTATGTGCATGAACCGCCACACTCACTCTTGAAGACCATGCCTTCCTCTCTGAGCTTCCCAGGAGGACTGACAGAGTCTGTCAATGACACCAATGATGACAAGAGATTTCAGGTTTTTTTCTGAAACAGACACATTCACCACAACCCTGAAGCGCAGCATTATGATGTTACACACTTCAGCCACCACTGTACACAAAGGACTAACCAACCTTGAAATGCTGCCCAGACCACCTGTGACAATGTGAATGGTCAGTCTGCATATCACCACCTACGTTTTTGTTCAAATATTGGGTCAACCATTCTGCCGCATAATCAACATCAGGTCTGGCAGAATTTCGTGAACGTGTCATCTTTCAGCAGAAAATTATGTAGACCGTTCTCATCCTAAACTGAGAGCACAAAGTAGTCCCACTGCACTGTTTGTGTGGGTCTTGCCATTTCATTGACCAGTTAGACATGCAGCCACTCTCTCATGCAGCATCTGTGAGATCACGTCCCCTGCACCACCTTTCACTGACTCAGTGTAAATCAGAGTAACGCATATTTCGTGATGCTGCAGCTGCCTTTGGCAACTTGTGATACACTTTCCTTCTAACTAGAAAAAGCTGGTTTAGATGTAACACTGAAGAATCCATGCTAAAGAACATCAGAAGTTATTTATCCATAAGAAATTGTTGGTCTGTGTAGTCAAAGGGGAACTAATACTCATTAAACTTTCTACCCTTCGGAAGGCCCTGGAGGACTTACAGGATTTAGAAGATAAAGGAATTTATAAGAATCTGATGTTTTCTCCAGCAATGACATTAGATGCCCACAGGACCTCTAGAAAAAATTGTCATTATCTGCAACAGGCTAAAGTTTGGATTAATGCCAGAAATGTGTGCCTAGGAAATAGTTGTGTTAAAGCAGTTAGGTTAACCATTGCCATAGATGCAAACTGCAACCATTGGCAAATAATAGATGTGAATCCTTGCTATTGCTCAAAGACACAGTGTACAATTAATAAAGCTATCCACCATACAAGGGTTCTATATGGCAAATATGTCTGTAGCTTTGCCAAATCCAGCCAAAACTTTCTACCCTGCCTTGCAATAATCTTTCTTTGGTGGTATGAATTCAGCAAATAGGATTTAAGAAAAATTGAAAGGGAACCAAGTAAAGGATGATTATAAATAAAAAATCTGTACATTTTAAAGACAAAAATGACTGAGTTTCAAGATGTTATTTTCTCATATTGCAATCATCTGTGTACTCTGAGTTTTTAGTATCATAGTTTAGAGTCTTTGCTCAGGTATAAAATACCTGAAGAATAAATCAGTTGAATAAAGGCATGAATAGAAATTCACCTCTTACCTCACAGCAAAGAGGGACAAACAAAATGTAATTTTCCTGTTTTAAACATTGAATGAGTTAGATGATTTTAAAGATAGTAGTCAGCTTATGCTAGGCACAAACTGGTATGACAGATATCTTTCATATGTTAACAGTGAAATCCAAGTTTAGATGCTAGCTGCAGAGTTGCCTTGAATTCAAATTATGAGATGTAGAGCCGTTGTCAGAGAAATTTAGACTGAGCCCTAACTTGATGTGATTTGTTTAAGAATCGATATGCAACTTTTTGGCAAATTTTCTCCTTTCCCTGCAATGACAATTTCCCCATTTCTGAGGGACAGGAGTAGAAAAAAAATTGGAAAAAGAGTAAAGAAAATGTGTATTTAGAAGGATGGGAAATGCTGAAGTAATAGAGGGAGAGCGACATGCAGAATTGTAAATATATAAAGTATTTGTGCAGAGCATAGATACCAACATGAAGAGTATGTGAGCAGTATCAGGTATATAGCTTTGTGTCCTCTGGGTTCAGCTGTTACAACCGTAACGTAATGTACTGGAGAACGCATCCATCAGGTTTAAAATAGAGGTGGCTACTGGTGTGCACTACAGAAACCCGTCTCCTAACAAACACGGGCTGACAAGAGCGTACTTGGGTATCTGTCCTAGTGAACACATGGTCAAGGTCCAACATCTGGTCTTGATGTCAGCACAACTCAAAGACTTTTTTCCTAATATTATCCTGATGGAAAAAAGGAGATAATATTCACAGGAGGGCATCTCCTGCTTGCACTTTTCCTGTGATAGATCCCACCACTGCGATGATCAAGCAAGGACGAGCTGGCCACCTTCGGGGCAAGATGTAAGATACATTTTTGTTATACTTCATATCACATGCATATTCTTTCACATCTCAGAGACCCCTTTGAAACAGAAAGGAAAACCATGGGAATATCAACTAGGTCAAACAAAGGAAAGAAATAGTCTTAGGGAAAGCAAGCAGTTCATTGCACAGATTACCTATTTAGAGTGTATCAGTAGTGAAGGCACACTCGTTTTACAGCAGCTAGTGCTGAAGATGGCTCAAAGGCATTGGTAACAAAGGTTTATTATAGCCAGCTTGGATATAATATAGCAGTCATTTGTTTCTGTTTTGCTGAAAACAGTATTTTACCTGATATTCTTACATGGGGAAGAATACAATATTGGTATACCTATTTCTGGGAGATTAAGAGCATTCTATAAAGTAGAATAAGGTATGACAAAAAAAAAAAAAAAAAAAAAAAAAAGCTATCAGTTTGAAAAATCATATTCACTTACAAATACATTTTGCTTTTAAAATTGTATGGGATCATAACTATCAGCATACTGTAGCTGATGTTATTTACAGTCAGTCTTTCTTAGATCCCAGAAAGCCTATACATGTTTCACAAGAAAAACTACACTAACCTATACTTCTGCAGCCATTTCAGTGCCAAGCAGGTTGAAGGTGGCAAAGAGGATCCATGTGATACTTTTATTCAATTCTGTTTGTGTAGAGCTGTCTTTGGCCAACAAACAGTATAGTCAATATTATATTGCAGGAAAAGAGAAATTCCTGTATTAATCCATTCTGATGAATACACTTATGAAAGGAATGCAGAATGTAGGTAATTTGAATGTAGGTAAGTTCAAATTAATATCCTAACCTAATTTGATTATGCATCTGGACATAAGTGCTTAGAGAAACAAAAGCAATCAACATAAATGTTCATAAGTGTTACTCTTTAAGCTGTAAGTCTGAGAAATTTTGATAACTTATGATTTTGGTATAGCTAGGCCATGGTGAAATAGACTCCTGAGATCTCATTCAGACCTAATTTCACAATTTTGGGATCTTTTCTACTTCTCTCCAGGTATAAAGTGAGGAGTAATTTTAATATCACATAAAGCTTTAGAATTTCCTGTAAGGAATTAAAATTCTTTTAATTCAGAAATCAAAAATATTGTGTGCATATTTATATACAGTTTCCCCATATTGATACCACTTTCAGAAGTAGAATTTTATGTAATGCCTGCTGTGATTGCATAGGCTCCCCACCAGGACTAGAAAGGGATAAAAGGGCCACCGACTGAGAAGAGGCACCACATCTGTGAAGCCTAGTTAGTTTAAGAAGCAATTATAAAATCTGACTGGAAAGGGGAAAAAAACCCAGAAACTGACTCCTACCATGAGGAATGTGGCACTTCGCTTTCCTTTCCTAGAAAAAAGTAGGAATTAAGAGACTTCTTTGCCTTCAGAGAGTAATAAGAGGGTTGAGAGCTGCCTGAATGGCAGGGCCCAGAGGGTTGTGATAAGCAGCGCAGAGTCTAGTTGGAGGCCTGTAGCCAGTGGTGTGCCCCAAGGGTCTGTACTGGGTCTGGTCTTATTCAACATATTCATCAATGACGTGGATGAAGGGACAGAGTGTAACCTCAGCAAATTTGCTGATGATACAGAACTGGGAGGAGTGGCCGACAACACCAGAAGGCTGCGCTGCCATTCAGTGAGATGTGAACAGGCTGGAGAGCTGAGTGGAGAGAAACCAAATGCAATTTAACAAGGGAAAGTGTGGAGTCCTCCATCTAGGGAGGAAGATCCTCATGCACCAGTACCTGTTAGTGGTTGACCTGCTGGGAAGCAGCACTGTGGAGAACGACCTGGGAGTCCCGGTGGACAAGAAGGCCATCAATGTGGACATCAGCCAGCAATGTGCCCTTGTGGCCAAGAAGGCCAATGGTATCCTGGGGTGCATTAAGAAGAGTGTGGCCAGCAGGTCAAGGGAGGTTATCCTCCCCCTCTACTCTGCCCTGGTGAGGCCACAGCTGGAGTTCTGTGTCCAGGTCTGGGCTCCCCAGTTCAAGAAATATAGGGAACTACTGGAGAGAGTCCAGTGGAGGGCAATGGGATGATTAGAGGACTGGAGCATCTCTTGTATGAGGAAAGGCTGAGAGAGCTGGGACTGTTTAGTCTGGAGAGGAGAAGATTGAGGGGATCTGATAAATCCAAATATCAAAAGGGTGGGCATCAAGAGGAAGGGGCCAGACTCTTCTCAATGGTGCCCAGTGACAGGACAAGGGGCAATGGGCACAAACTGGAAAACAAGAAGTTCCATCTGAACGTGAGGAAAAACTTCTTCACTCTGAGGGTGACCAAGCACTGGAACAGGCATCCCAGAGAGGTTGTGGAGTCTCCTTCTCTGGAGATATTCAGAACCTGCTTGGATGTGATCCTGTGCAGCCTGCTCTAGGTGATCCTGCTTTAGCTGGAAAGTTGGACTAGATGACCCCCAGAAGTCCTGTCCAAACCCTGCTATTCTGTGATTCTGTGAAATGCATGGATTTGGAAAATGCTTAAAATGGACTTCCCCAAGTGAAAAGATGCATAGGATTCCTTTTCTAAGCCTTCATCACATTAAGGACAACAAGCTTTTAACATACGGAGACTTCAGGAGAAAATAGTGATATATGCCCCTGCATACTCTTTTTCAAACATTGAATCGTCCTTTTGGACATATAAATGGATATTTATACTAACAGCTCTCATTATGCAAAAAAGACCATCAAGCGATGATTGAAAAACATGCACTGTTGATGTCAAAGTGAAACCCCCACTCCACACTATTTTTTTTCTTGCAACAAAATAATTTAAAATCTTTACAGGCTCATCTGCCTTACTTGAGTTGATACTTTTATAATAGGATGAGCTACTAAGTGATGAAAAGAACAATTTTTCCAGCATTTCAGATTATGAAAAATGTTTTGTACCTACCTCTGTTAGAATGGTTTTCTATCCACGGAATGACTCAAGTTCTCACAGTACATGGACTTCTTCGTATAGTGTGAATATACTAGTATTGTGCTGTTTCCAAGTACTTTCATGTGTTAGACTGTACATAGAATTTGAAACAGACTTTTGAGTGTGGTTTCTTCAATAGGTGTTGTGGTTTAACCTGGCAGGCAGCTAAAACAACCACACAGCCATTTGCTCACTCTCTGGCCCGTGCGATGGGATGGGAGAGAGAATCAAGAAAAAAAAAAAAAAAA